>PNEQ01065006.1:0-45020 GCA_003012365.1 Medauroidea extradentata
GTAGAAACCTGGAGACCATTACCACTGATAAATTCTATTACAATATAAATTACAAAACCAGGAACACGTAATAAAATAACACGGCTCGAGGTGTCTACGGCCAAAGATACTTAAGTATACATAGACAAACAAACGTCAATATTCCTAAACATAAACAAATCATGCGGATATATATAAATAATCAATTGCTATGTTACACTACGAATAAAATTATCACACAATCTTTACGAGATTGACAAAGTAAATGGTGACTGACCAAACGTAATTTTTCCAAAAAGAAGTACAAAATGATCCAAGAGCACTTTACAGTAAGTGTAAATCACTCGTTTTATTGATAGTTTTTTTCCCCAAATTGTTGTTACGAGGTTCAATGATGTGATGTTATTTGTTTATTTTAGAACTCAGGTTAGAGTGAACGGAGATTAACTAGACACACTGGAAAATCGCGAAAATCTTTCATGTTGAGAGTATTTTACAAAACTGTGCGGCGTCCTATAAATATTATATATATATATATATATATATATATATATATATATATATATATATATTATACAGTATAATATAATATGTGTATATATCATATTACGTACAAAATATGTGTATATATTATATTACGTACATAATAAATGTATATATTGTATTCAGTATGTTATACTGTATGTACTGTATGTATTATGTATGAACACATTATATACATTATATGATAGGCTATGTATATACTATATAACGTACCGTATATGTTTTATGTATGTATTACGTGACGTACTATACATGGTGAATAATAGCCATATGTATTATACACGATGAGTTTGAAAAAATCGAGAAACTACAGCAGGTATTTTCTTGTGGAGAAAAAAGCAGGTAATATATAAGACACTTTGTGCATTAACAGTATTATTAAGGGAGATATTAGGTTTTTTGAAAATCAAATTTAAAAATTTTAATCTCCCCACTAACCGAACACTGATCGACGTAAACGGACAAAACTCTGGATATTACTTCATGACAATAAGGTCGACAAACCAACAGAAAACTACAGTTGATACCTTCAAACCTTATGAAAATAAAAGGGGTGGCCACCCTTAAATTGCTGACAACTTTTTTAACGTCGGGATAGTCTGACATTTAAAAGTGAATTATTGGGTCATGTGACCTTAACAATAAGGTCCTCTTTTAGTGACTGTCTGGGGCGCATAGCTTACGTATAAAACTCACGTGAAATAATGGCAATAAATATTTATAGTATTTTTAAATTGTACAAAAGTAAATATTATTTTGTATAATTTGATTTTTTCAATGATTGTCGAAGTATTCAATTTATAAAGCTATAAATAACATTAAAAAAATTCCTACACATAAAACCATCCATTTAAAAATAAAAATATTAATAAATTCAAATAATTATTAGCCCTTAAATACGCCGGGGGACCGCTAAGTATACCACATTGAGAATTATGAGTTATTAAAACACAACAGAACAAAACAGCAAGATTTGGAATTATCTTTTGAAACTGTCACATACACGCAACATACCAAAGTTTTGTTGCAGTTACATTTTCTGTTTTGAGTTTCCTAATTTAACTACCAGTTTTGTTCTTTTAGCGGTTCCCAGACGCATTTATTGGTCAATAATAATTTGAAATTTATATTTTACTTTACTTTCTAAAAGATAATTTTATTGATAGGGTTTTTAAAGTTATTGATTTAAATGTTATGATGTGTTATGTCAGTGCCGACGACCAATATCCAAGTAGTTTATTGGTCGTGATATTGAGTAAACGTGTAGTCAGAGCACGAATCAAATTTACAAATGATACCATTATCTCTCAGTATCGTTTGGGGAGGACACCCGAGAGTCTGTAGATGCCTACCACCCCCCAGTCGTGCATTTCACTAGCTTCATGTACCTTATTTGGTTCTTGTCTGTTTAGAATTTTTATCCTTGATTTTTGATTTCCATTATACACCTACTGTATTTCTTTTCGGCATTACTTTTGTGTTTATTGACTATTCCTTGACTTCCTTGGTTTATTTCTTAGCTTATTTTTGTTAGTAATTTTTTCTTGCTCAGATATAACTGTGGGTTTAGTGCTACTCAGCAACATTCGCTGCAACAAAACGCTTCAGTTTGCAATACACCCTCATTGCAAAACATCATCGAAAGATCACAAGACTTTTTGAACGCTTATGAAGATGGAATGCGGTGGGCAAGATAAGTTAAGAAGGTTTTACGTCTCGACGACAGCGCGGCCATAAGAGACGGTGACTCACAACTTGACACAATGATAGAAACTGGGAGAGGAAGCGGAACCACCCAGCAATCACGGAGACCTCGGAAAACAGAAATAAGGATGGCCGGAGCCTGGAATCGAATGCGTGCCTTCACGAATGATAGTCCAACGTGTTACTGTTGCGCCAGCCCGCTGACGGTATGAGCTAGGCTAAGGGGTTTCAGAGGGGAAGAAATCATAATTTTATATTTGTATGAAACAGTTTTGCAGACGTAACTTGGGGGTACATTATCCTCTTACAATAAAAAAAATAGCTCCTCCAGTTTTCCTATTGTGGCATTTCAACGTCAAAATTTGTATGTTATGTAGTTCACACGCCACCCGAACACCAATAAAAATAATGAAACAAAATAATTCACAGTACAAGTACATATCATGGACTAGGGCTTTAAGTATGAAAAAACATATTCAAACAATTTTTCGCATTTTTTAAAAAGTCTGAATTTTGGACTTTATTTTGTTGATTTAAAGCTCTAGCCCGTGACATGTACTTCTACTGTGTGTTGTTTCGTTTCATTGTGTTCATTGGTTTTCGGGCGGTGTATGAAATACACACATGCAAATTTTGACTTTGAAATGACATTGTGCGAAAACTGGCTGAGCCTTTTTTTTGTAAGCGAATAATGAACTCTATAGTAACGTCTACAAAACTTACGCTGTTTCATACAAATGTAAAATTACGATTTTTTCCCCTCTGGAACGACCTTAAGATAAAACAGCAAGTACCAAAATTCAACCGCCAGGTGTCCCACTTGAGAAAATAGGACATGATGGACGGTATCGCCGTAGTGCCAGTCGAGCACCCGACGTTAAGAGTGCGTGGTAAATAAATAAACGTTGAAAACATCAATTGATCCTACGCTTTTTTCGAAGCCAATACACATAAAATACTCAATGATAATACTAGATAATGGTACTTGCCAACTTTATGAGTAAATATTTATCCAAAATTACTAATTCTTTACGAGTGATCTCTTGCGCAGCAGTTAAATGCACGACGTTCTGGCGTAGCAGATTGTATCTCAGAAGTTTGTAACACTGGAAACAATTTAGTTTAAAACGTTAGCTAAAACTATTGTCTAGGATTGCTATTGTTTAATTTTCGCAAATTGACTTCAAGAAACGTACAGTTATAGATTATAAAGTTTTTAGCGTTGAATTATGTACTACGCGCTCTTAAGGTCTCCGTCTACCATGCGCTTAAAATGCTTTTCAGAGTGTCCGTAAATTTTATACGTGTTCCACCATTCTGTCAAGGTTTGAAAAAAAAAATTGACTTCAAGCGATAACGAAAAAGTAGTTTGAAAACATCAAGTCAGGTATAAAAATTAATTTAGGATCCCCTTAAACTGGCTACAAACAGCTTTTCAAACCTGTTATATCTATAAAAAAAAAACACGGGATTCGTGTGAAACTACTCTAGAAAGATGCCATGGACTGAAAGCACCAGTCAGGCGATTGATCTACGATACCACTGCACGCCGTTTCAGTGCCTTACGGTAGATACCGCGCCAGAGGAGCCGGTCAACATCGCTCTTGACGCTGTGCGTCACTTACTAAAACACACGGCCAGTAGCCGGGCGCCTTAAGGTGGGACTGCACCGAAAAATATAGTTGTTTTAATAATTTTTATGTTTCTACGAAATATGGTTTGTTTTGTAGATACACGCTGAGACTATGCTTTAATGTAACGAAATTTTATTAGCTTTTATAGTATTCATACGGGCGTGTCAGCGTTAAAATTTGAATAAAACGGTATCGTACAAGAAAGGAAAACCAACTGACTTACCGAAATGGAATAATACCCACTGAAGAACAGTGCTACGCAAGTATAAAAACCTAACTGACAACATATTTTTATTACAATAAATAAATAAAAATTTGGCAATTTTTTATTTTAAATTCAGTACCTTTTTTAACTTGTTCATAGCGTGCCACATCTGCATCGGAAAACTGTTATACATTTGTAACTGTATGGGATTGAGTGAGTGAGCTATTTACTAGTGTACACTGATGCACAATTAAAAAAATACTAGGGAATAAATACTTACACTTAAATAGTATTCATATTTTCTTTTGTCAGCCGAGAAAAAAAAAACTTGTTCTTGTTGTTTACGTGAATACGTAATTTGCACCCTGATAGTGCACAACTTTTAACGTTTTTTATCATGATGAAATGGAAGCAAAAGTTTAAAAAAAAAAAAAAAAATCAACCGTGACATATTCAACGACCTTAAACTTTTGGTCATATGAGATGATAACCTAAGTATGGAATATTATCTCCAATATTACTGTTTGTGCAATGAAATAAAAGAAATGATTTATTAGTTGGCCAACGTTATCATGAATGGCCTCAATACAGTGAAAAATATTTGTTTGATTCTTAAATAATTTTCATGTACAAGTACAGAAATTACTTTTATAGTTATGAATTCGTCATATTTACACTTGCACTGTTTTAAAGCTTGGAAAGAGTTTCTTGCCAGTTATTAAGTTAAAACATTTGATTAAATTCAATTTATCAGGCTACTTTGGCATTTGTTTGTCCGTTACTGATCTAAATAATTAAACATATTAACACGCTTTAAATAACCACGGAAATCCGTTGAGAACCATTGTGTCTCAGCTTAGAATTATTAACTTCAAGAGAATGGTGTAATGATTCCTTATCATAGGCCATGGCCGACTCATCTCCCAGTTCCTGTCGTTGTGTCAAGATGTGTCACAGTCGCTAATGACTTAACGTAAAGCGCACTTTATAGACTGTCTCATGTAACTTGTCCGTATTTTGACAGTTCTCTTCCGAGAAATATGTCCGATAGTTCCATTGTTTGGAGCTTTAAACCTACCTGGCTTCCTGTAAAAGCACAGTCTCCGCAAACCTGTGTACAGACACGTTTCTCAGAAGTGAACTGTGAAAATACGAACACTTACATGACGCTGACTATACCTTACCTGACTCTCACGAAATATGTACATGTTTTTCGGCGATCAATTGCTTTATTTAACTTTTTTTTAAATGACACTACTGCTGATAAAGTCGTCCATCTTCTTCGTTGGTTAAACAAGATTTCTGTTTAGCCCCGCACTTATTCATAATATTTGTTTGGTGTTATTTTAAAACATATGATTCAGCTTGGATGTTTTTAGGGAGCGCGGCGTTGTAGTGGTCAGACGACTTGCCTACCATAACGATGAGAGGAGCTCGATTCTCGTCTGGGTCACTTTCGATTTTCGCATGCTGGAAACGTGGCGGGCATTAAGTGCGGGTGGTTCTTCTCGAGGTAATATTCCCGTTTAACCCGTCCTCGCATTTCGTCACCCCCATCAGCTCAAACACCTCGAAGATAAGTCCCTCCACTCTGATGTAATCCTCCCTCCCCCACACGGCCTGGTCATCTTTTGCATATAATATATTATTTTGTAACGAAAGTACTTCAAGGGCTTGGGCCCGAGTTTTTCGGCTTGCGAGAGAATTATTTTTTAAAATCCATACGAAAGTCAGTATCGTAAAATTGCTTTGTAACTATTTTTGCAAATTGGTTTTACTATGCAATGTAATTTTTCGAGACAAACTGTACGATGAGTGTAGCTAATTTATCAATTAAAAGGAAATTTCGTTAATTAACTAATTAGCAAATATTTTGCACAGTTCTGACTCGACAAAATTAGAGTATGCAGTTTAAATCAGTCATAACAAAGTTACGAAGCGATTTTACGATATCGGCTCCCATTTATGTTTTAAAAAATAATTGTCGTTAAATGCGAAGAAACTTGGGCCCATGCCTTTGAACATTTTTCTCTGTCTTTATTTCGTATGTTCTCGAAACACGAAATCAAACTTGAAGGTTTTGTCTGCAAAGAATGTAACTACTTTTCTTGTTTATTTTTTTCGCCCTCACTTTCTAGTCTATAAAATTATAGACGGCTATGTTTTTTTAGATTTGTATTGTGTTTCCACTTACTTAATTTTCCTATAGCTCTCGATGCAGCAACGTATTACAATACTCAGTTACTGTCTCTTTATCATAGTTTCATTGCAAATGTTGATCATAAAAACATAATTTTCATAACTGGCGACCCGTGTAAATACACATTATCCTAATGACTCAACGATTTGTCACACTTACACGTGCATAATATTTCCGCATATTAAGGTGGTCGTCTGTCAACACCGCCAAATGGTGTGCAGAATTTCAATGAAAATCGTTTTATTTCAGTGTCGCTTAATATAAATTGTGGTGTTGGCAAAATAATAACATTTGTTTCCTATGTTCATTTCGTTTTGTTTACCATAAAAGCCAGTTACTTATGATTGGGAAAATGTTTCAATATTTTCCTGGTTATTTTCGGGTACGAACATCCCCGCACGGAAACTTTAAAAACCTACAGACACATGCAGTACATATTGTAATTAAAATTATATGATCGCTACTGAGTATCTCAGAGGGCTGTTTTCAGTGGGAAGACTGCATGCTATTTCAGTCTCATAACGCCTTGACGAGTTGCCGTTATAGCGATTCTGCGCTTCTAGGTTAAGATACTCAAATACCTCAAACCAGTTTGAAGCATACTTGTTGAGTTAGTAAATATTTAGAATTTGTTAAACTATAATGCGGGTAGATTAACTCAGATATAGATTCTGACACTCCAGTCTGAGGCCAGGTATAGAACACTGCAACAAATATTTCATGCCAATAGTTTTCTTATTCATAAGGCTTCAAATTTTACAATAACTAGCCTACATAAATAATAAACGGAATGTTGTTTTATGAAGTAGATCACCGCAAAAATTATTTCAAATAAACAATTTTCTCATTAGTTTCAAGGTTACAATTTTTACAGTATATAGTCCAACTAACGTTGTGATATGTTATTGTTTAATGTTAAGTGCTGCCATAGTTTTGTAAGTGTGATGAAGTTGACTTTGTATAAGTTATACCAAATTTTTCTACCCATTACCATTGTGTTAAGGTGTTAGAACGTATGAGGAGAGAGAGACTACGTTTATAACACCATGCAATTATACACAAAACTGGTAGCAATAAAGACACCTATAGCGCTGAAAATATTTAAATTAAACGTTTAATAATCTTTAAGCTTATAGATTAAAAGTTACATATTTTTCTTTGAAAAAAAAAATATTCTGTGTCGCTGACTTTTGCTATTAAAATCATGTTTATGAAATACAAAATGAGTAGTTCTGCGTTAATTAACAACCTTAACTAAGGATCATAACTGGCAGCGCTGTTTCTTCAAATTGTAACTTAAATATATTTATGTCAGTTCTACCGCTCATGACACAGGTCTCAATTATCGTAAATTAAGATATTATCCCCATATAATTGCATCTAAATGGCCACAAGAACGTAATACTGACCAGCAATGCCTCGCTTTTTTATTTTTAAACTCGAAGGTCGCTTCTTCAAGAAAACCCACAGTCACTACAAAGATTCGAAACAAAACGAGAGCCACCAAGGCCATTTGGCCCTGGCCTCATTTATAGAAGACCTTAAATAATTTAAGATATGAAATTATTTTCATTTGATAAATAAATGAGATAAATTTAATATTTTGTGAAAAGTCACAGCTTCACAACAAATTTAAAAGGGCATAAGAAGTTGATACAGCTTAAAAAGACTAAAATATTCGGAATAATATTTTATTGTGTTGCTGTAAAAACCAACTGAAAAATTTTTGGTGATCGGTTCAAAGAATTGTATTATTCATAATTATAATTTGAAGATTTTGTGTGATAATATTACAGAAAATAAATCTATTCCATAGTGACGTAAACACCAAACATATTTAAAGAAAATGGCAACAACCATACATATTAGTACCTCCCCTACATAAGATTTTATTACATTGGATTTACTGTCAATTTTCTTACATGTGTATTAAAAAACAGTAGCTACCTGGAATGCACGTATGTTTAAATGTAAGTATTTCGAACACACATAGGTTACAATGTTTAGAGTGTAGTATGCAGATCTTTTCAGTTCAACCACTAAGGAGGACGCTTTTACCGGACCTCGCATTGAGGTATGAATAGAGAAAAATAGGTCAACGAGGTAGATTACTCAACCGAGAGATGCAGCAAATGCTCTAGCAGCGATAGTGATAAGCTGTGTGTAAGTGGAGATTGAAGAGGCACTGGCATTGTGTTTTTCCAGTATTAGTACGCACAGAAGAAGTGAGCATACCACGTTGAATAACAAGGCAACCTTACGAACAGATCTACGCTTCTGACCACGAAAGAATTGTATGTAACTTATATTGACTGTGGATCTACCTACCTTGAAATTGATTCTAGGTTCGGAATAAATGCCCCTACAGTGAAGCAGGTATAAAATTATGTGCAGGAATGTCAATGGCCTCGTCGTACCAACGAACGTGAAGAGACATTTTGTGTGTATGGTGATAACGGACCATACACCAACTGCAAACACCATCGCTCGGGAGTTTATGGGTTGGACATCACGCTGTTCCCACGCGCATGGCTCGTCGTCCTCTGCAGCGTCGGGGCATCATGCCCAAGTCTTACTATGGCAGCATTTGTACCATCATGCCATTGTCTTATCCTACGAATCTTGCTTCTTCTAGCAGCACCACGATGGCCGAACCTTTATCTGGTAGCACCAAGGCGCACGCTTGACCAGGGTCCTAAACTGTATACAGTTACTACTCGACCACAACTAGTCCGCTCGTGAAGAGAAGAAGCGTGTAGTAGTAGGTAGACACGTCATAGGGAGGGGTAATGTACTGCGCCTGACATGAATTCTTGGCACACGACCAGTGGAGACGTAGCGGAGAAACAGAGGAACACAGATAATGTAATGACTTTTTGATAAGCAGGGCAAGCGTGCGAATGAGGCTTGAATGCTGGTCGTATCGTATTTCCTTATCGCGCAGATTTCCTTCCCACAACCACAGTATTTTAACTTCCCGACAGGTTTATTAGTTAAAGTTTGTATTCAGTATACAAAGATAACGCACACTTTTGTCATGACTTTCCCAGTAACTCGAGCTGTATCAGACCAACCATGCCAATAAGTTATATTTGTACATTTTCAGTTCACATCTATACGCTGGCTGTCTGTGCTACAATATTATGGCCGGTGCTGTGGTGCGCCACACCAGTTGCGCGCGGTGGTCAAGGACAGCACAGCGGTAGTTCGCATTTTCCCCGCGGGACTAGTTGTCGTGGTCGAGTAGTACAGACGTACCGACCCTTTGCCTGGAGATATACCATGGGTCGTCATTGTATTACACTTCCGCTCTCGTCTCTCGAATAGCTGCTACGATTACCATCAATTGTCACATCGCGCAGGTGTTGCTACTTATCGTCGTCTCTGTCTTCAGGGCAAGCTTGGGGTCCTGTAACCGCATTGAAGCACACGTCCTCGACCACCGCGTCAGACACTGCTTCCTTGGCTTGTGCTCCACCGGATCCATGGTCGAGCGACGACTAACCAGCCACATTACAACAGCGGTCACAACAGATGAACTTTGGGCACTCATCGAAGCACAGTGAGCTGAGACATCCCAAATAGCTGCCTTTCAATTCTATGCCATATATCATAGGATATTGTCGTCCGTAGTTGGGCTACACACTACCGACTTCCCAATGTCCTGTAAGTTATATCGAGCTGCAAGAGTACTCGTGCCTCCTCTGTGAATGATAGGTGTTCTGTTCTGAGCGTTTGGTTATTATAGATTATGCTGCATTTTTTATAATATCTGTATCCAAAAGTGCAATCTGAAAAATTTAATTTACGGTGTCTATTTGTCCACTGCCTCTCTTATCTACTACCCAACATTGTTAGCCGTATATTGATTATTCGGTAAATAGTGAGAAAGCATCTTTCGTTAGTTCTCTCACATTATTTGTCTGAAGCACGAATATTCTGGAGACTATTGTATCGTAAACTATTTCTTTGTCTTAATGTTTGAAGTGAAACTCTTAATCTACGTCTGTATTCCAAATAGTTATTTTAGCGCTAACCTGATAAAGTTCACAAAATACCATGATTTTTTTTTTTTATTTCGTACAGCTGTCAGTATGCGCAGTGTAAATAATAACAAACAAATTACTTTCCCGCCAGATGATGGTATTATCTACTTGTAGCATTGTGGTGAAATATTTTTAATCGCCCATTCTCAACCAGAATTTGTTCCCATTATACAATTACAGATAAGCTTGTGCGGATAAATTCTGAAACTAGTGGGGGAAATTTGACACCTCTTCAGCAACTTAAATTTACAATGAAATTCGGCGTAATTAAAGCGTATTTTATGCCAGTCATATGCATTCCTGGACACATGCTGCAACCTGCTTCTTAAGATGCCAAGAATACAAATAATTTCAATTGATCTTGAAATTTATCCACCGTTTACAATGTAATAAGCTTTTTAGGCGCAAAACATATGTAACAGCTGCCATAAAAAACATTGAAACCTTCGCCTGGTTTGAAATCCATTGTTTTTCCTTGTCCATTTTTCAGTTACACTGCAATAACAGGCAACATGTATATACACATCCACTGAACTGAGGCGTTTGGAACACCTGTGACATCTGCGACTGAACAAATATCCCGCTAGCAGAGTAACAGGTCTCGAGATCCTGTTTGGAGGAGATCCTTTTTATGCCATCGCCGCTTGTTTTCGAAATGGACCACATTCCCAACGTGAAACAAGTGGCGTTGCTCCAAGTCCCCCCTCCCCATTGCGGTTCCAGCTTTTATGTATTTACGTCACAACGATTATCCTCAGAATGGTGACGGTGAAGAGACCAACCACGTGATTGTATACAAATCAAATGTCATTTGTATTTTATATTTTTGTACTTACCACACAGTGCTCGTAAAATTTAAATAGTAGTAACGACGGTTTCGCAGACACAATCAACTGAGTTCCTATTGACGTGTCAACTGGACATGTGGATGGCGAGTGATTTGAAAAAAAAAAATAACAGTTATCTGATCAAGGGTAACCCGATAGAAACATCAGGATTGCTCTGAAAGTAAAAAAAAAAAAAAAAAAAGCATTGTATTATAGGAATTAGCAAAAAAAAAGTTTTCAGTTAGTTAAATTTCACATTCTACCGCCGGTTATGCATTCGAAAAAAGTTAAACCAAAATAGCAATCTGACATACCAAGTATTAAAAATGTGAATGTAAAATAATTATAATAATAGTACATTAGTTACAACGGAAAATGCGGCTGCCTTAAACTCAAGATTATTTTGCTAAACCGGTACAAATATAATTTATAAAAATTGAGTTTAATACGTAATCAATACTTCTAAAAACCATAAGCAAAGCGTTTTAATTTTTTAAAAACTGTTTTTATGAATTTACACTGCTCCGATATGAGCCTTGAGAGCTGGCAGACACTAAGTTCAAATGTTTAGGTGTCTCTTTGGAAGGACTTATGTTGCGCTGTCCCCTGAAGTTGTTTTAAGATCTTCGGACCGTACTCGTTAAAAGAATTATTTTATGAAATGGGAGGGTTGATAACTTCTAGAGTGATAAAAGCTTACTGATATTGTTAAATTTCAGTCAGATGTCTGTTACAATTACTCAATAGATTTTATTAGTGCGAGCAAATAGTTTTTATATTTGAGTTAACAATTTCAGCGATGTACATTATTTACATAAACTACTTAAAATTCTCGTTCACAATTTCGTGCACGTTTTTATTTGATTACAGGAAAGCTATTGGGTATGAGTACAAAAGAATGTAAATAATGTAAAGTAATATTTCCATATGAAAGGACCTGCCGCCATTTTATCCAGTAATTGCCTTCTACTTATTGGTCTGACTTTAAGTTAAGACATCCTTAGACGCTTATAATACAATGCACTATAAAGTAGTTGCTCTTGTAAAATATTCCTCTTTTATTGCAATTCTCTTGGAGATGAGCCATAAAAAGGTCAAATTAAATTAAAACTGGCTTACTATACACACGTACTGTACATAATCTTGCGACCACCTAAGATAAGCGTTAAAATGCATGAAATGTGACAGATGATTGACATTTGGGGCAACTACTCTGCTCAGTCGAAGTGAAGAATGTATGAGATGGGAGGTGGGCAGCCGTATATGTGGACACACATGTTAACGCACAAACACGACAAAGGACTACAACTTCGAAATCGTAACTAATACGGTTGCGAAGACTTGCGATGTACAGTCATGATCACAAAAAGTGGGCCACTGAAATAATCAAAGTCCACGTCGGCAATCCTCGGCTGTTTGAATACGCTAGCCTGGTATTTAGGCAACGTGTAGAAGAACTTACAGCGTTGCATTGGAACTGCGCTGGGCACAGGTTGTGTTGTAGGATTGGAGCATCGCCAATACACACCTTTCTCAAGCGACCAGGCAATGTATATTGGCTAAACCAGTGCGTCGCACAAACCATTTAGTAAATGCATAAGTGACACATGTCCATTTATAATATACGTTGGGAAGGCCCAAAAAGAAAATTGGGGATGGAGATGACATAGATAGATAGATAAATAAATAAATATATACATACACACACACACACACACACACACACATATATATATATATATATATATATATATATATATATATATATATATATATATATATATATATATCACATCTCTGTCTGCGTAATGGAGTACAGTCCGTATAGTTCATGCAAATTATATACACATGTTCAATCGAAGTGATTAATGTTATTATTTTCTTTAAATTGCAGGCATCACACCTTTATAATATTTAATAACATAAAGATACTAAATGTGCGACATCAGGACGGTTCTATAATGCTTGTTACATACGCAATGGAAATGTAACATTCAATATTTTTCGTTTGTTATTTATACTAGCGTTTAGCATAACACGCCTGACATTAAATGACATGTCCATCTAATAAATGTGTAAACGTGTATGTTTTGCAGACATATTAAGAATGAATTTGAATGTCGATCCACTTTCCCAGATAGATGGATTCATAATTTGATCACAGTTATAATTTTACGTGACATTGATAGTAGTAACGAATATCAATCAATGACGTGACATTTATAATATTGCGCGTGTATGTTCAGTACACTTAACTCTTAAGACTTACAAATGTTATTCGTATGAATATACTAAGTTATTTAATCATACATAACAAATAAAAACATAACCGGGTTTTCAACGTCAATTTATTGTAGCTGTCCACCAATTTCACACTTGGAGATAATAACAGTTACCTATATTGTATCAAAATGTTAATATTCTAACAGAAAGGTAATATTTAATTGACAGTCACGGTGACGTTATGGACTGACTACTCGCTTACATCTTAATAGACTATATAAAACATTGGTCGAACATTGGAGTGACCCAGTGGGTTTTCTCGGGATACTTCTATTCCAATTTGACAGTCCACTGCTGATCCATTGTGACTTACTTCACATCTGTTAAGCACGTACAAAACGTGTCACACCATCATTGTAGTGATTCTTTACAATAAAACTTCAGAAACAACCATAGAACAAAGTATTTCAGACATAAATATCTCACGTCAAGCGATATACTTGATCCTGATTACATAATAATACTGCACTAGAGGTTACGTCCATGGATCCGAACATCGATGGTTACTTACAAAGGTATTTTTTTTTTTTACAATTATGATTGTTTTGGGAGTAATGTAAGTATTTTCGAAGCTTTCGTACAAAACCTGGCATAAGGAACTTACTTTGTTGTGGCAAATATGTTATTACAGGAAAATCTCAAACGGCACACCTATAAGTTATAATTGGTAATAAGATTTATGTTAAAGGATGTTACGTATCTACAAGCTCATTATTTTATACTTTTCTGTAATTCTGGTCAACAAGTAGACACCGAATAGGGTACAATTTTCACAAAGTAAAAATTATTTTAGTTGCAAATTGTTTGTGTAATTAGCTGCCAAAAGTCAAAATTTTGACATTTATGTATATCTATTATAAGAAAGAGTAAACTACTTGTCGAACTGGAAATTTGGAGACAACGAAGTACTACTATTCGAAGCTGAAAAGGCATACTTGACAAATTCAGTAAACGAAAATTTAACGCAATTAAATACCAGTATGTCTTCCCACATTTTAAATTAATTTTTACATTTATTAAGAATCAGAATGGTTTTTCGTGGATAAATCGTACACATGTTTTCGAATAGCCAATGATGCAGACATTTTACCTACGATGTTTTCAATGTGTTTTAGTTTTTCATGTAATGGCTACGCAAGAACGTCAAAATTTGGCCTTTGTTCTCAGAATATACGCATGCGTGTACACGGGTGGGCTTGTTTACATAGTGAAATTATGTAAAAACCAAAAGGATATTCCATGTCATTAAGCTCGTTTATATCTCACAAAATTGCGGATGCTATGTACTGTGTGTAAACTAGTATTTAAGACTTGCTCTACGAACGAGCGAGTGAGAGATAACCTAATGGACTGTCTTGAAGATATATGCGGAGGCCTAAATGGTACAGGAAAAGGCCACGCGTATCACTTGACAAAAATTACGCATAAAACTTAGTTTTATTGCTCTTCTGAAAGTAGCAGATAAAGAGGCAACCGTGCTAGAAACCAAACCATGTCATTCCTGTCAGGAATTTATTTAAAACACAGTGGTGTAAGTATATTATATTTCTTCGTCGGAATTCTACGATTCTCCGATCTCTTACCCACAGTTTCCAACCTACTTACTCTGACGTTCATTAAGGAATAAAAAGAACTTAAAATAACCAACCAAGTTTTGGTTTTCTGTGCCCGTGTGCTTGTTTGTGTCGATTCACTTCCTTGTTTGGTTATTCACTGACTAATTCCTTGTGGATGTGTTTTTTCTCCTTTAGTTACCAGTTATCGTAACATCTCTTTGGATGTTTATTTGTCTGTATGTATCCTCTGGTTTACTTTGATTCAATATTTGCGGCAATGGTGTATGTGCAAACATTTTCTTAACACTGTTATTATCTTATGTGGTCGAAAAAGACGGAACGCAGGATTTTTTTGTCGTATGTCATAAGTGTATGCATGTTGTCGAATCAATACACTTTGATTATCGAAATTTAAGTGAAAAGCCGCCACGCTGTAGTGATTGAATATCCAGAAAGATCCACGAACGTGTTTTTTGTGATTATAAATTCAAAACAAAATTACGACTTCCGCTGCTCTCGTGGAAATGGGCGGCACCCTACATTGCTGCATAAATTACGTCTGATTGTGACGACGAGGAGGCAGAGAAATTGAAAATTTGTTACGCAAAGCAATCAGTGACCATGAAAGGATTGAAGAGGTTGCTTCGAACGAAATTCCAGTGGAAAAAAGGTAACTCTGGCAAACCTTTTTGACAGTGCTCCTCTTTACCGAGCGCGGAATTACAAATACCTGAGACTGGATAAACAGTTTCTTTAACGAAGTCAATAAACTGAAATTTTGTTATGGCTTTAATATAATCGTTGCATATAGAAAAACCTGACAGAATCAGTTAGGATATCTTATTCACAAGTCCAAGTTTATTCAATCCCCAGACGTTTAAAATGTATAGTTATCGAATGGCTAACAACAATTTATTCAGGATTTCATAATAGCCGGAATTTAAACTATACAAAAATTGTATTCATTTGTCAAACATTTTCCTAAATGGCAATGACAAAAAATTGATGTCTAAAGAAAAACTGCAGTGAAAAAACTATATTACACTGTGTTAAGCAGTACTTCACACACATACAGCATCTTTATTTTTAATATTGTATCAAAATGATAGTATTGAGCTTCAGCACTTCACGTTTCCTGTTCATAAATACCGTTCAAAATATCGGTTTCCAGCTTATTTACTCGATATGTGTTGTACAATTTTCACTTCATGAATGCTTCAATTTTTATTTCCATTGTTTTACGCGCCCTTTCGTTCGTTAAGATGTTTACCACTATTTCAAACAGGGTTAACATAGAACTGATTGAGTCAACGATCAAAATAAATTGGTACAAATTTTGAGCTCCGAGTGAACTTCAATCGGGTCATTTATAGAACGAGCCGAACTAATGTTTTACTTAAATAGGGTTACATAAGCATCTTTTCGTAAACGTCTAGAGAAAAGTTTTAAACCTCGTAAGCTGAAAACGTTCCCACTGCAGATGTAATTATTGTTCCTGAACGTTCTGCTAGATAACTGGATCTGTTGCTGTTAAAAGCTTTTCAGTTATCTTTGTGCTAACGTATCAAACATATTTTGGTTAATTTAATTCTGTTTAGTTAGAAAAGCTGATGTTCCTGTAATACCAAACAGCACCACACAAAAAAAAACAATATAAATCTTTTTGAGGCACGAATTGTTAACGCTAAGACAAGTGCAAATTCCATTCGTCTTAGCGAGGAACCATACCAATAGCAATGACTAATGAGTATAGATGATGGCATATCGCGAAAATATTTTGTGCCAACATGCCCTTCAAAACACTGTATGATTGGATTATATACGTATGACACAATGTATCTGTGTGAAAACCAATAACAGGCAACAAATATTACAATGGCGGGATTCTTATTGGCTTAGTCAAATAGGGCGACAGCTCCACGTACAAACGAAAGCCAGTAATATTTTGAAAAACTGAACGTTCATTGAAACCCAGCAAACAGTCAAGTTTTCCCGCGATAAACCATCATCTATACTAATGAGTAGGGACTGATGATTTTCGCGAAAAGAGTTCTGCCTCAGTATGTTTCAGTGTCTTACGTGCACACCTGCAGTTCTGCGCCAAAGTCCGTGATTGGACGTTTAAACTCTCACGAGTCGTGTGGTTCTACTCGCAAATCACAGACGTGTAGTGTTGCTGTAACCTCACATTGATTGGCTCAGTGAAAAGGCACGCTTCTCAGTAACCACGAGGCAGAACTGCAGGTGTGCACACAAGGCACTGAAACAAAGTGGGGCAAAACTCTTATTGCGAAAATCATCAGTCACTAACAATGAAAAATGACGGAGACGGTGCTCTGTGTGATTTAATCTATTCAGTTCATACGTGTGCCCAGATCGTGTCTATATAAATGCACGTCAGAATACTGTTGGAAAAGAAGAGCAATGTTTTAGTTGACGAAACGGTCACGATTTATAATTGTGTTTGTCAAGGTTTTAGTGTTGAAATTTTAAGGAATATAGTATATATTTTTTTTTGCTTTAGTTCATGAAAGATAATTAAGGTTCTTATCAGCTGTGTGCATAGATTGTAAATACAGTTCTGACACCTCAGCTACTCAAGGTGGTGATCGTTAAAATACTGGTGTTTTGTAAAGGTTAGTTCTTTACCCCACACGTTGGTGTCAACGAAAATCTTACCACTGTTAGCGCATAAGACATGTCGTCGTAAAAGATCATTACCTTAAGTAACTTTCTGTTATTTATGTATCAAACTTATCAGTCGACAGTGATTAACAACTGCTAGGGTAACTGATAGTTTGCATATTGAATGTATCCATACGGAAATGTTACAGTCAAGAGTTCAGACCTTCGTACCTCACATAAGCTTACCAAGTAGAGTTTTATAGCACAAGTTTTCAAGTATCATGTGCAGGACACTTCAGTAATAGAAGATAAAATGTACTCCTTTCGAACTTTGATTACTGACTTTAGTGTTGATATTATTGTCTCTCTTCATATAACTTAAAACATTCGATTGAATGTATAACCTCTTTATTAAAGGGAATGGGGCACTAACTGTATCCACATCTCTTCTAAGAGCACAATTGCATCTTCTCATAACATGACCTCCCCAGTCCTTATCTAATGCTATGATATTATACCTACACACACACATGCAAGGTAATATTTATAATTTGCCTGACATCCATGTCATTCCTCACATAACTCATTCCTTCTTCTCGCAACTTATCTTTGTCAAACGCTTCTCACGTAATATTTGTTGGTACATAGTTTCCAACTTGGCAGTTTCTCACTCATCACGGTCAAAAGGATGGGATTCTGCATTGGAATATAATTTTCTTGTAACTGGTGTCTTCATATTTTCATACCTTTTGGTTAAGCATGGCCTTTAAATAACGGAAATAACAGGCCGGTCTTGCGTAATCGTTTCGACCATTTTGCAATTCTCTTTCAATAGTTAAAAAAGTTGTTCGTGCATAGCATCAGTAAGAACATTGACGCTAAGATAGAAAAGTAAACAAACGATATACCTACTACGGGTATGAATGAAAGTAAATTCCTTCATTCACGACGTGTATACTTGAGCAGCGAACTGCGAGCAACACGAGTGTACGCGAAATTATTGCTCAGTTACCTCCCTCTCGTTCGTTGTTTGCATCTCATGCATCGAAGAGAGAAGATTATACTATTATTTTGGAACTTATACACGACCTTAATAACTAAATTGAATAAATACCCACAAAGGTGTTAAAGAGTAAATTTTTTTTTGATTGAGTAGTTTGCACTCACACTTTGTTTGTTCAAATGAGATGTATGCATATATACCATTAAAACTGCAGTTAGCTGCGCACTTAGCTACGAAAATGATATTCAGTTGGTGAAAAATCGTTTAATATTGTAAGGCGGAGGTTGTAGGCAGGGTACAGAGACGAGAAGTGGATATGTATGCAGTTACCAGGTGTATTTTCAGGCATATTTGTGGAATAAGCTTCTGTAATGTTTCTCCAGTTTGACTACTGGCACTAAACAAGACTTAAAAATGTCGTCTAACTGAACCAGATATAAATCTGGAGGAATCTATTCATACACTTTCCTCCCCTAATTCACCATTTTTGGCGTCGACCTCTCAACTGAGCAGATAAATAGTTTGTGCATTGACATTTCTGAGCACATTTAAATAATAAGTAGCAAAAGAAATATTAGAAAATTCAGCGTATTTGCTATTAATGAACACTATATATGATAATATAAAAATTGCAGTGTGGAAAATCGATTTTAACAGACAAGGAACAAAGTCATAAAAGTGATAACTGTCATTGGTGGTAGACTAGCCAACAGAAAGATATGCTTTTCCACGACTGAATGGATAGGCGTTCGTTGAATAAGTAACATTCAACACCATCGCATCAAGAATTCCACAGTATTGTTACAGGACTAACACGGTGCCTGGTGATTGAGTACTTGTAATGGTTTGTAGCCTGACGTATTAGAGCACAATAATCGATACATTTTCTTGGAAATAATGAAAATGAACCAAAATTTCCGAATTTCAATAAACTTCAACTCAATCTCTTCGATAGTATTCTTAGCTAGAGGAGTTAAGTGTTTGGCGGAAAGAACTTTTGAATGGGCCTTTAAAACATAATTAAGAACACACATCTTCGACCACCCAAATATAAGGACGTTACGAACCACGGGAGAGAACAGCTATAAGAATGTACGGGCTTCACCAAATGCGAACTGAATGTATGGTTTATTCATAATATTAAGCCTGGAGGTATGCGGGTTTACAGGTTTACAGACACGTAAAGTTGTGACGTTGTTGACGAACGGACTAGGCACATTTACGGAACGTTTTTGTCCACAGTCATCGGTCTGCTGCTGCGTGCCACGACTGGTTTGTCCCTGGGCCAGAGAGCCAGGTGTTAACAGACCGGTAACTCCAACAGTAAAAAAAAAAAAAAAAAAAAAAAACACTGACTTGGGACGTGTCACGAACTGAGAGGAGCGTGTATTACTTGACAGACGTGGTTGTCAAAATTACCTTACCTTACTTTGATGCACATAAACATTAATAGATTTAGATCCCGTGCGTATTTCAAAAAGATTATAAAGATAATTATTTTATTTTACCATGCTCACTCCTCCAATGTAACAATATAAAAACATTTATTTGCAGTGTATTCTCAGTTCATTATCCTCTAGAAGATAGAAAACTGTCTACTGAATGTTTAGGTAAGGAGCACTGCCAAATATCAAATGATTGATTTAAATATTTAGTTATCAATGTAAATAACTTGGAAATATTATTCGAATGCTTCAAGTTTTGGTGGGCCATTCAAAGCGCAGCGACGGGCCCCTGTTTGGCCCACGGGCATAGGGTTGACCGTCTCTAGCGCAATCGCCTGCAACGCCCTCTAAGGATATAATACGCCAGTTTATGACAAATAAAGACGATTTTGACATTGTTCTAAAATATTTAGTTACACCACAGATGAACTAATAGTAAGCACATGTAAATTTTGGCAAATGTGCGCGTAAAAGATTTGTTAGGAAATTGCAGTAAATGTTCGTCCTACCTAGTTTAAAAAAACACTGCAAAATAATTCTCTAAACATCTTAATTCGTTACAATTTGCAATAAAAGCATATGCAGCTGCTCATTGGCTGTTCGCTGACTCGGTGATGCTACATGATTGGGCCTAAATTTATCCTGCTTCTTAATTACTCACTGAGCAGAAGTGACACGAATTTATGACTTCTAGTATTTACCCAGATAAAAAGGCGAATTTTTCAAGTACCTAGTAATTATATTATGATTTATTTGTTGAAACGTATACTATTTAATTCACCACAGCTTTTCGATATCATGTCAATTGAGCTATTTATTCACTAGATGTTTTGTCAAGCGATAAACATACTATGTCAAGAACTCACGATTTCTCGAAGTAGAGAAACGTATATAACGAAGCCGATAGTTAGTGAGTCTCTCTCTCTCTCTCACACACACACACTCTCTCTCTCTGTCTCATGGATATCCTGCTTCCCCACAATATTCACAACGACGATGCACCACTTCCACAGCTTCTTGATCTCATGGCAAAAACTAAATGTTGACAGTCCTCTGTGAATCTTAATGGCACATTTATATTCTAGGCAACAGTTGAAAATCACCGCTTGATGCCACTCCTGCACACTACTCAAAACTTTACGATATATACAGGGCGAGTCAGAATAACACCGACAAACGCTGACAGGCGATTCCACAGGAAAAATTTAGACGAAAACGTATGAACCAATTTTTCCGAAATCGATTGTTAAGGGAGCTGTGCGCCCCCAAAATTTGGATTTTGTAATGATTTAAATATAATATTTTTGAAACTAATTGCGATAAAGCGACAGATAGGCGAACCGTGTTTTGTATAATGGAGATCATTCCCCTTTGGAAATATGGTTGGAAATATCAACCCCCTTCATTGTGAAAATTGGCGTTGCCACCCTGCGTTTGCATGAACTTTATTAACGAACACTTGTAAGAGATTTATTTTATGTATATATCATTCAGCACGTTAAAATTAATAAAAAAGGTTGTCTTGTCCGAACACTCTCAGGTGAACCGTTTGCGAGAAATCCGTGGTTACATTATTCAAAACAGAAAGCGCGTGGCCTGACAGGTAGGCAATCCACTACACACGGGACGTGTAACTATGATGAAAGACGGATACTGCATTACTATTATTTACCAATGTACACGACACTTTACGAACTAAAATTACAGTTGGCGCTAACTGTGTTACAAAATGAAGTTAAGGGAGTAGATTCTAAATGTCTCGTCTCGTATCACGTACACGCTTTATTTCATTAATTAAATGTAAAACGTCCGTATTGGTCTGCAAATCACGAAAATACTCCACCTGCATACTCCTTATTAAAAATTAAAACAAATCATACGTGCAACGTGTGGTATACGAGGTTTCGTAAGGTTGTGGGCCACCTTGAAGTGTAAGCCTAAACCTGCGTTTACTGTAAACATTGCAGAAATTATTTGACATGGAACAGTGACACGTATGGCTATGTGCAATAGGACGATTATGTACAACCTCTACGATTCCTGTTGCTGCCATCACAAGTTAATATCGTAGAACAAATACGGGTTGCTACCTTTTGTTACATAAACTTTCGTGATGCTGAAGCCTAATTGGTTATCGATTATTGGTCAGCACGCTATAACTGTGCATAAGTAATTTGTCGTGTGTCACCCCTCTAAACGTTGCCGTTCGCAAGGTATCTGCATAATGGTTGCAATTTATGCACCTGGCATGGAAGCAACAAGCAAAGACACGTTACCAATTACCATGGCGCAGAGCTGCAGATGTGCACGTAAGGCATTGAAATAAAATGAGGTACAAATCTTTTCGCCATAACGTCGTGGCTCTACGAATTTGTTCTTATGTAACGAATACAGCATACATTAACAGCACACCATGCCTGTTCAATGCATTTGTGGACCTGCCACATGTGTTATGTAATTCCACACCTGATTACATTGAGCGTGATGTGTGTTGTCCATGACTGTACGCTTTTCCTCAAAATGCACTTTTTACCATAAACATTACCACAGATTTAAGTACCGTTTAGTGACATACGACACAAAGTCTGTGTTGTGTCAAAAACCCACATTTTTTGGTACTAATTAGCTGAATTTACTAGTGAATCTCGCACTTCAAACTGCTCTCCTGAAAAAAATATGGTTTTTGTGACATAGTGTCTTATGCCTCCAAGGTACATTATATATATATATATTAGCGAAGAAGAGGTTCAGTTAATTGGCCGACACAACCTTTCGACTTTACTTTGGCGAAGTTACCGCAAAGCCTTTGTTAAAAACATACATGTCGAGGAATGAGAGGTCTGAACATCAATGAGATAACAGCACACGTTTATTTATAAACTATTCCATGTGTACCCGTTATTCCAATGTTAATATCCACGAAAGGAAAATATACTTAAAACATGTACAAATATAACTATTATGGCATCACACGCAAAGTAAATCAATTTCCGAGCCCCCTATCTCAACTAAAAACTGCATTTTCACAGAGGTATGTAAAAAATCCAGTTCTTATAATGGTACGAAAACCAACAAGGAGTTATACAATTGGACAGTGTTATGCAAATAAGAGTCAACCTTCAAATCTACATACAAATACTACAGAGGTATGGTGAATGCTCTTAAGGTGATTTTGTGTTATGGTTTACTTTAAAATCTGTGGCATATTTTCATTAACATGAGGTTATTATACTTGTAAGTTTGTCATATTCCTGTAGAGGTGAATATTATTTTGTAGGATGTAAATTGAAATGAAAGTTGAATCTGTTTTGCATAATACTGTCCAATTATACCTTTCGAGGGCAACGGGCATCTAGCAAGGCCAGGAACACACACATTATGCCACGGAAAATAATTTAGCGAAACATATGGGAGTGTGCGTTAAAACGCTTTGGTACCCAAAATTCTTGAATCACGGGACTGTTTATGCATTACAACTGCTTACCCCACTGAACTAAATCTAGTAATTTTATAAAAGTCGAGAAAAATATGAACTTGTCCAGTTTAAATATAGTAAACGACGAGCATTTCGTTTATAATATTTATGACGTTGTATTACAAAATGGATAAATAACGACTGTGTCCAAAAAATATTTAAGTATAAATTCAGAAGGGTTCCTATGTTTTTAAACGCAGTATCTCGATTTCACTAAACAAAATGATAAGTAAAGGAGAAATAAAATGTTATGGTGTTTATGTTTTTTTTTGTTGGTAATTAGTGAGTATATGATGAACAAATATAAGCATAGTATCGTAGTATTCTTAACGTATCAATTAACCTGAATAAATAAGTATTAAATACGTAGTCCCAAGGCGTGTTTACATAGTTATTTAAATTGATGGAAAACTTTTTAGACTATGTATAAAATTTCATGTGTAGTAAAATAGATCGCAGGCTTTCGCGGCCGTTGTCTGCATTTTCTTGGCTTGTGGGTGTGAGCCGCGTCTGAAGATTGTCTTGCGACGTTTCGGCAGTCGTTGCAGCTGCCATCATCAGGTAGTCGGAGTCGGAGACACTCCGACTACCTGATGATGGCAGCTGCAACGACTGCCGAAACGTCGCAAGACAATCTTCAGACGCGGCTCACACCCACAAGCCAAGAAAATTCATGTGTAGTATATCAATAAAAGTTAAAATAACAATACCTTACAATACAGTTCGTACAAATAGTGAAAATTATGTAAGAAAATATAAATACGTTAATGTGACAACCTTGAATAGAGTAAAAATTAATATTTTTTGTAATAAAAATATTACATTGATTTTTAAAAAATCACGCCCGGTGGCGCCTTCTCAGTAAGGTTATACGTGACCAAATGTCTCAACGTCGAATAGACAGTTAAGAAGAAGGTCTGCCAGTCAGCTTCTCCAGAGAGTCTGTGGTCGACGAGGCCCTATTGAGAATGTGGCGTGTCGATGTGCGTTTTACAATCCTGAGTCAAAGAAAAAAAGAACTTTAGAAGGAAATAAGAAACATTTGTAAGGTTTTTCAGGAAGAGAAAAAGTGATATACAAAGGAAAAGAAATTGTGTTGGGGGGGGGGGGGCGCTGAAGCGAGGATTTCCGAGAGTGTGTTCGGTGTCGTCCACATTCACTAGGAAGTTGGGAGATAACACTACTACATTTCAGCTGAATTAATTATATATAGTGTTAATCACAAAGTTTGTCTGCAATGCCTGGAAGAAAACGATGAGCACCAACGATTGAATTTGCCCTTGATCATGTAGTGGAACTTCATCAGGTTACAACATAGTCCCACCAGTACTAATTCACTGCTCTGATGAACGCCTAAACAGAAATATTGTTCGTGCTGCCCTAATTGGTAGATTAGTAACAGCACATTCAATAAAAACCACCGCGGCGTCCTTTTTGTACTGCATGAATACTGTTGCGAGCAGCGAATGTCTGGCTGGGCTGTGTAGTACGATACTGTGGTGGCGGACCTAGGACACCCCCCTTCCCAACCACTCCTAGGCACCGTAGTTGTCGGGCAGAGCGGCGAAATACAATACAGTGGCGGCAGTGCTAAAAGACCTCCTCGGGTGCTGCATGGATTATATTACTCCACAATAACAACCTTCACGCAGCTGTAATCGGAAAGCAGTGTAAGCGGATATAGCAGCGGCAATAACAAAGAGGTTCGGCGTATATTATGTCGCCTACGTGCGGTGGCGGCCATCTGCACCCAATATCGGGTAACCGAGGGAGATATCGTGATCTGGACTGTTCCTGTTCCTTCTTTATCCCTCTGGGTGGTACTTGACTTTGAAGAGACGCCTTTCCAGGAGGTTGGAGAACAGAGATTTACCGAGATAATTCGAGAAGTAGGTGTAGGTACATAAGGGAGGGGTGGCTGTAGCAGGAGAGAGAGAGAGAGAGAGAGAGAGAGAGAGAGAGAAAGAGAGAGAGGGAGTTTTGGCTGGCAGGTGCCTGGTGCGATCTCAAGTGAATGTGATAGTGACATATATTGGGTTGCGACGACTGTTCGAGGGTGTCCAGCGAGTGGGACCGCAGCAAGTAGTAGGAAGAAGGTGTTTCTAGGCCAGAAAAGATTCTTCGGTATACTTTCATTGGGTCCATAATTGTGAGTGACTAGTAACCTTTCCATATAGACAGAACTTATGTAGATGTATTTTTTAATCCTTTATGTAAATAGTCGTTATTTTATCTGTTTTACATTTATTGTGGTAAATCATTATAGAGATAGGTTTTTTTGTATACACAGCTGTAAATAAACTAGGTTAGCTTTATTTTCTTTATTTTATCAAAGGACCTCCATCCCCAAACGTACCTAGCCCGCAACTTGTAACAATACTAAACAATCCGTTGTGAGGTTGGTTTTAAGTTCTTGTGTTTCTCCAGCACATTTATGCCTGGCACTTGCTCTTTGTGAACTTCTCCATTCCGATGTCGGGAGAGGATGCGCTAAAAGGTGAATAAAATGGAAAGTTAAATATAGTGATCAGAGACGAGTCGTTCTTTGGGCTTAGGCAAAATGATGACAACAACCACTTTATTAGAGGTGGGGTTGAGGGATCCATTTCAACGAGAAATTTGTGCTTTTCATACCTGACCCAAACTTGGGAGCATGACATGTAGAGTAAGTAATAAGCTCTACACTGTGATTACCTTTAGTATTATATCAAGGGCAGGTGCGGCTCGTGGATTTTGACATAGGTAGGTCTGCATACGAGGAGGAACACTTATTCCTCAATAAAAGGAGAGGGGTCTGAGAGTCCTCCCCCGGAAAAAATTTGGATTTCAAGGTGCAAAAAGGTGCTATTTTAGCAATTCTCGTGTCTAAACATTGAATATACTTTCGGTAGATTTATTGATATATTTTTTAAAGAAACATTTTGTTAAGGGACCTTCCTAGTCCCTAGTAGAGGAAATCAAGTAATGTTGCAAGCAGTTACCACTATTCTATTTTCTCAAAAAGTTTAAAACACTTCAAGGTATTAATTTTTTAGACCATAATTCACAAAATCCACAAACATAATTTTAACAGATAGCAGTGGTAATAACAGAGGTTCGGCATACATTGTGTCGCCTATGTGCGGTGGCGACCATCTGCAACCAATATCGGGTAACCGAGGGAGATAGTGATCTGGGATGTTCCTGTTCCTTCATTATTCCTCGGGGTGGTATTCGACTTTGTAGCGACGCCTTTCCAGGAGGTTGAAAAACAGAGATTTGCCGAGATAATTTGAGATGTAGGTGTGGGTATATAAGGGGGAGCTTCAGTAGGAGAGAGAGAAAGAGTTTTGGCTGGCAGGTGCCTAGTGTGATCTCAAGTGATAGTGACAAGTATTGGGTTGCGACGACTGTTCGAGGGTGTCCAGCGAGTGGGACCGCAGCAAGTAGTAGGAAGGTGTTTCTAGGCCAGAAAAGAATCTTCGGTATACAGTACTTTCATTGGGCCCATCATTGCGAGTGACTAGTAACCTTTCCATTTACAGAGAACTTTCGTAGATGTATTTTTTATCCTTTATATAAATAGTCGTTATTTTATCTGTTTGACATTTATTGTGGTAAATCATTATAGACATAGGTTTTTGTATATACAGTTGTAAATAAACTAGGTTAGCTTTATTCTCTTTATTTTATCGAAGACCTCCATCCCCAAACGTACCTAGCCCGCAATTTGCAACACTGGTGTCAGAAGTGGGATGGAGGCAATTATTTAAAATTCAATTAAATGTTTTAAATGATGTTAACATATGTGGACAAGAAAATTCAAAGTGTTTCTCAAATGGTGGACCTAAAAATTGACAATGTCAGTGAATTGGTGTACCATAGAATTGACAGGGTTAATGAAAATGTGGAAAAGAAAATCGGAAGAGTGAAAAACGACCTGCAGAAAGAGGTTAGTGTCTTAAGGATGGAATGGGAGAAATTTCTACAGCGACAGACAAGTGGTCAGCCATCGGTCTGTCGCGATAGCGGCTCGACAAAGCCAGGGCTGAGACATCAGGGTAACGACAGGATGTCAGGATCGGCGGTAGGACTACCACAGAACATGAATACAGCTGAGGTTGCCATGCCTGTGGCTGGAAAAGAGGTTACAATCAAGCCTGCCCCTTATGATTGCCAAACCTCATGGCGTGAATGTCAGCACCAATATGAGATTGTTGCAACCCTGAATGGTTGGACAGAAGAGCAGCGTGCCTACTACCTGGCAGCAGTGTTGAGGGGCCCTGCACTCAGTATACTCCAGTCTCTGCCTGAACGACATCGCCTGGAGTATTCTACGTTAGTCTCTGCCCTGGAGCTGCGCTTCGGGGTCCGCTATTTACGACATGCCCACCATGCCCAACTTCGAAGCCATAGCCAGCGACCTGGGGAGTCACTTCAGGAACTTTGGCAAGACATTGTGAGACTAGCCCATCTGTCACTTGAGGGGTGTCCTGAGGAGGCACGGGATGTGCTTGCCATTGGGTTCTTTGTTGATGCCATTGCAGACTTGGAGGTGCGAGAAGCAGTATGCCTGGCAGCGCCTCGTACCATGCAAGATGCTCTATCCCGTGCACTGGAAGTCGAGTCAGCAAGGCAGGTGCCAGCGAATCGACGTGTGGTGCGAGCAGCGAAAGTAACAAGCAAAGAAGGGGGGAAGAGCATCGAGAATACCCTGAAGGAAATTAAGACAGCAATTAGCATCATTTCCAGCAGAGTTGGAGCTTCGGAACACCGCCCTCGACCAGGAAAGCGGCCAGAGTGCTGCGAGCATGGACGACATGGACACCTGAGAGCCCAGTGCCGAGAGTATCAGCGAAGAAACCAGGACCGAGAGCCAGGTGAGACCAATCAATTAGTTCAAAAATTCGGGAAACATGTAAACCCTGGTCTCGAGGGGCGAAGGTCGGTGATTGCTGGAGGTAAGGCCCCACAATTCCTTCAAGTATGTTCGGTGAAACAGGAAGTTGATGCATTGCTGGTAGAGGGCAGCCTGGATGATGTACCCTGTCAGATGGTTGTAGATACAGGGGTGACCATTACTGTCATCAGGCCAGACATCATTAGGCCTTTCCCCCAGCAATCACATGATCAAAGTACTGGAGTGTGCATGTTAACCACTGTAACTGGTGAGACAACACCAGTGAAAGGGAAGAAGTGTGTGCTACTAAAATTGGGTGAACTAGAGTTAGAACATGAAGTCTACATAGTGGATATTGCAGATGCATGTTTACTGGGACTAGATATTCACCACAAATTAGGATGCTGCATTGACACTCGACTGGGGGTCTTGAAGGTAGATAAAACAGAGTTGGTACTGATACCACGACCAGAATTAACATCACCAGTCAGCTGCCCTGTGGTTTGTTGTCAGGCCACTGTGTTGCCTGCTTCTAGCGAAATTGTGATACCAGGGCACTGTGTAGGACAGTTTGTAAGGTACCTATGAGAAACCTACCTGATGGAGTACTTATAGCCAGGACTTTGGTTTCATCAAGATCAAATAATTTCCCTGTTAGAATGATGAACTTGACTGACAAGGCAATTCGTCTTGAGGGGGGGGGGGCAACGATTGGCTTGTGTAAGTAGGTTTCCCAGATAAACACCACTGAGTCTAAGGTCATAAGGGAGAATCTTGTGAAGTATATTCTGCCAGAACCACTTACAGAACTCCTGAAGAGGACAACGGAAAACCTGGACTGGAGACAAGAGAATGCTGTTGCAGAACTCTTAATAAAGAATCAAAATGCTTTTTAATGTGGTTCACATGATCTTGGTAGGAAATGTTTGGTATGTCACCATATTAATACAGGGAACGCCAGACCTATCAAGCAACCCCCTAGACGTCTACCTCTTGCTTCACATGAGGTAGTTGATGACATTCTGAAGGAAATGAAGGATCTGGATGTGATAGAGCTATCGAACAGACCCTGGTCATCTCCAGTTGTGTTGGTTAAGAAGAAAAATGGCTCAACAAGATTTTGTGTAGATTACCAGAGGTTGAATGATGTGACCAGGAAAGACTCCTACCCACTTCCTAGGATAGATGACACTCTACATAGCCTGGCTGGATCTCAGTGGTTCTCAACCTTGGACATGAAAAGCAGCTACTGGCAATGTGAAGTGGCCCCGAAAGATAGATAGAAGACTGCCTTTTCTGTACAAAGGAAAGGAACTTGACAATTCAAGATCATGCCTTTTGGACTGTGCAATGCTCCAGCAACATTTGAACGACTAATGGAAAGAATACTACCTTTGGATATTTGTCAGGTTTATTTAGATAACATTGTGGTTACAGGGAAGACATTTGATGAACATCTGACATGTCTTGATTCAGTGCTTCAGAGGATAACAGCAGCTGATTTGAAGCTAGTTCCCAAAAAGTGTAATTTGTTCCAAAGGAAAGTGAAATTTTTGGGATATGTAGTGTCGGCTGAAGGGATAGAAACAGATCCAGAGAAGACAAAAGAAATTAGAGATTGGCCACATCGGACTCAAGTAAGAAGTTTTCCTGGGCTGTGTGCTTACTATCGGCGTTTTGTGCATGGATTCGCCACAATAGCAAAGCCATTACATGAATTGACTAAGACTAAAAGAAAATTTTTCTGGACCCCCGATTGTGAATCCTCATTCAGAAAATTAAAGGAAATTTTGGTTTCACCTCCTGTCCTAGGTTATCCTAGTAGTGACGGACAGTTCATTTTAGACAATGATGCGAGCTATGTGGAGATTGGTGCTGTGTTGTCACAGATCCAGGATGGAAAAAAGAGGCCATTAGAGTATTTCAGCAAAGTGTTACATAAGCCTGAAAGACGTGTATCCCGCAGGGAGCTCCTGGCAATGGTCAAGTCTATTTCACATTTTCACCATTACTTATATGGAAGGCATTTTATTCTACAAACAGATCATGCATCATTACATTGGTTACTTAACTTCAAAAATCCGGAAGGACAGAGAGTTAGGTGGATGCAGCACCTTCAAGAGTACGATTTTGAAATACAGCACAAACCTGGGCGCTTATACAACAATGCTGATGTGCTGTCCAGGAGGCCATGCGAGCCAATGTGCTTTGATTGTGATCGCTAAGAAGGGAAGGCTGGGAAGACACCAACTGCTCAGATAACAAGAATCCAAGAGTTCACAACTGGCAATGAACCTTCTCCCTGGAGCGATGAAAAGATTGGCGAAGATCAGAGAAAGGACTCTGCTCTTGGGCCAATACTAGAACGGAAGGAAAAAGGCCAGCACCCAGAGTGGGCTGATTTATCTGATCAAAGTACTACTCTATCTCTAAGAAATGGTGTCCTGTACCGGAACTGGGAAAGCGCAGATGGCAAAGAAACACGCCTACAGCTGGTACTCCCAGAAATTAGAGTTCCAGAGGTGCTGAAGGAACTTCATAGTTCAGCAGCTGGAGGACATTTTGGAGTTAATAAAACTCTCAACAATCTTAGATTGCGATACTATTGGCTACATTGCAGGGATGATGTCGAGAGGTGGTGCCGAACATGTGATGCTTGTACAGCAAGAAAGGGACCAAGAACTAGAAGATGTGGCCATCTTCAAAAGTACATTGTCTGAGCCCTGTTCGAGAGGATGGCAGTATATATTTTGGTTCCATTGCCAGTGACTGAGAGGAAGAATCGGTACCTATTGGTGGTGCAAGACTACTTCACTAAATGGCCTGAAGTCATACCAATACCTAACCAAGAGGCTAGCACAGTGGCCGATGCTTTAGTGGAGCATGTATTCTCAAGTTTTGGAGTGCCACTCGAACTTCACTCCGACCAGGGCCACAACTTTGACGTCAAGTTATTCCAGGAAGTGACCAAAATTCTTGGAATGAAGAAGACACACACTACTCCTTTGCAACCTCAGTCGGATGGGATGTTCGAGTGGTTAAATCGTACCTTAGAACAGTATCTGTCCATTTTTGTAGTCGACAATCAAAAGGACTGGGACTCCAAGGTGCCCCTGTTTCTTCTTGCATATCGGTCAGCTATCCATGAAGCCACAAGGGTAACACCTTCGAAGATGCGGTTAGGGCGAGAGCTGATCTACTGCTAACGAACTGCGTCGCAAATTGAGCACAGTCCATGACTTTGCTCGGCAACACTTAAAGAGACAACAGTGACCGGACGAAAACGAGGTATGATCGGAGGGGACATGAAAAGGCATTTCAAGAAGGACAGCTGGCGTGGCTGTATAACCCACAGCAATGGAAAGGATACTGTCCAAAACTACAGAAATGCTGGGAAGGCCCTTACCAGATTGTCAAGAAGATAAATGATGTGGTCTTCCAGATTGTTCACGAGGGATCTCGGACAAGAAAACCCAAGGTGGTGCATATTGACTGACTGGCTCTCTATGATGGACCAGAGTCTGTTGTGTCTGCTCGGGACGGACAGACTTGAGGAGGGGGCAGTGTTGCGAGCCGCGACTGTCTGGCTGGGTGGTGTAGTACGATACTGTGGTGGCGGATCTAGGACACCCCCCTTCCCAACCACTTCTTGGCACCGTAGCTGTCGGGCAGAGCGGCGAAATACAATACAGTGGCGGCAGTGCTAAAAGACTTCCTCGGGTGCTGCATGGATTGCATTACTCCACAATAACAACTTTCATGCCGCTGTAATCGGAGAGCAGTGTAAGCCGATATAGCAGTGGCAATAACAGAGGTACGGCGTACATTGTGTCGCCTATGTGCGGTGGTGACCATCTGCAACCAATATCGGGTAACCGAGGGAGATATAGTGATCTGGAATGTTCCTGTTCCTTCATTATTCCTCGGGGTGGTACTCGACTTTGAAGCGACGCCTTTCCAGGAGGTTGGAGAACAGAGATTTACCGAGATAGTTCGAGATGTAGGTGTGGGTATATAAGGGGGAGCTTCAGTAGGAGAGAGAGAAAGAGTTTAGGCTGGCAGGTGCCTAGTGTGATCTCAAGTGATAGTGACAAGTATTGGGTTGCGACGACTGTTCGAGGGTGTCCAGCGAGTGGGACCGCAGCAAGTAGTAGGAAGAAGGTGTTTCTAGGCCAGAAAAGATTCCCTCGGTATACTTTCATTGGGTCCATCATTGTGAGTGACTAGTAAACTTTCCATATAGAGGGAACTTATGTAGATGTATTTTTTTATCCTTTATGTAAATAGTCGTTATTTTATCTGTTTTACATTTATTGTGGTAAATCATTATAGACATAGGTTTTTTTTGTATATACAGCTGTAAATAAACTAGGTTAGCTTTATTTTCTTTATTTTATCAAAGGACCTCCATCCCCAAACGTACCTAGCCCGCAACTTGTAACAATACTAAACAATCCGTTGTGAGGTTGGTTTTAAGTTCTTGTGTTTCTCCAGCACATTTACGCCTGGCACTTGCTCTTTGTGAACTTCTCCATACCGATGTCGGGAGAGGATGCTCTGGAAAGGTGAATAAAATGGAAAGTTAAATATAGTGATCAGAGACGAGTCGTTTTTTGGGCTTAGGCAAAATGATGACAACAACCACTTTATTAGATGTGGGGTTGAGCGGGCCAATTCAACGAGAAATTTGTGCTTTTCATACCTTTAGTATTATATCAAGGGCAGGTGCGGCTCGTGGATTTTGACATAGGTAGGTCTGCATACGAGGAGGAACACTTATCCCTCAATAAAAGGAGAGGGGTCTGGGAGTCCTCCCCCGGAAAAAATAAGGATTTCAAGGTGCAAAATGGTGCTATTTTAGCAATTTTGGTGTCTAAACACTGAATATGCTTTCGGTAGATTTATAGATATATTTTTTAAAGAAACATTTTGTTAAGGGGCCTCCCTAGTCCCTAGTAGAGGAAATCAAATAATGTTTCAAGCAGTTACCGCTATTCTATTTTCTCAAAAAGTTTAAAACACTTCAAGGTATTAATTTTTTAGACCATAATTCACAAAATCCACAAACACAATTTTAACAGATTTAACATGCCTTTGTATCACTGTAATTTTTTTTAGAACGAAATTCACAAAATCCACAAACTTAATTTTAACGAATGTAACATACCTTTGGATTACTGTGTTGAGCAATTGACGTAGTAAGTAGGAGGAGAAAAACAAGGGTAGCTGCGTGGAGAGTTACCCCAAGTGGAAATCACACCAGAGAGTGCTGTCCAGACATCGGACTGACATCATAGCTTAGTTGTTTTTAAGGTTCGAAAATCACAATGTTTCACATTTAAACAAATTGCACCGTTAATTTAACGAACTATAGTTCGTGTTTTTTTTTACACTTTTAACTTTACTACATCTCACTGTATTTGAAAATGAAAAGATTAAGGCAAAAACAGGTTTAAACTAAATGGTCACTTATCTAATATGTGGAAACCTGTCACTTGTACGTGAAGTTCATTCGTCGTTATTTTCTTAGAACAAAATTCGCAATAATTTGTTATACAGTGCTCACTTTATCGTGAACGACCTGTATACAGTAATGGTCGTACGCAAGGAGGGAGGTTAGAGACTACAAACAACGACTTTTAGAAATACAAAGAATGGCATTTATACATAATTAAAATATAAAGAAACAAAAGAAAAAACTATGAGGCCCTAAATATTGAAAGCCGCCTTAATATCTCAATAAATTCAGTGAAAAAAAATATATAGACTACCCTATAATGGTATTTATTACGAAATACTTGCGTATAAGGAGGGTACGTTTGTTTATGGCTTTCTGTCTCGACTGCGGAATCATAAGTAAGACAAATTGTTATGATGGTGGCCGGACAGAAAATCAAGTTTTGAAATTTTCGTCTATGAGTTTAATATTTTACTTCTCTGCCATATGGTTCGATAAAGTGCTCGGCTATAAAGGATGTTCTTTAAATATGAATATCAATGTCATTTACATTTTACTTTGTATTTTTAAGTTGATATTAATTAATTTTTTTTGGAATGAAGTACGTTATAATTCGTGTGAAGTAATAGGCTGCAAAAATTGTTTACTGTAACGTCTAGGCTATAACATCTAAAACTTATCATTCCGCTTCGAGAAAACTGTTGCAATTTGAGGCGATTTAATGGCGGATAATACAAATAAACTATTCTTTTTGGCATAATAGGTTCAAAGATTCCATATATGTGGAAACATGCTACTTTAGACCAGTTTTTTTAAAGTGTGTTTCAGCTGGGTTTTGAGTGATAATGTAGTTACGATACTAGAATTTTTTTACTAATTAACTAAGTCGTGTACGAAAAATGTGAAAAGTTCGTAGGAAACGCCACGGTGTGTAGGACAGGTCATAAAAGCTAGGTGCAATTTACTGCAGTGATGACGCGAAACGAGCGAGCTGAGTGACAAGTGGCGTCTGTCGTTAGTGCAGTGTAGCGTGGCGCACCGGCGGGTCTTGTGAGCCGGGCTGGTTTGCTAGCAGCCCACAAGCCCATTTATCAGACACCGCTGCCCCCTTTCATCACCAGCATCGGTTCGCCAGACCTGGGCGCGCTCTGCGCATGCGCCAGCAAGATCAGACGGGCTGCTCGCCGCACAGCCCTGCCTAGTTCAGACAGCCCGAGGCAGGAAACACGTACACAAGTATATCTTTAAAACTCTCTCGTATTCCTTAGAATTCGCGATCGGCTGACGGTTTTGGCGAGTAGGTAGTTCAAAAGATATCACTACAAATTTTCTTCTATTACACCAGCTGTGAAAATGAAAAATATTTACTGTAAATCCTAAATAATCAGGGAGGGGTCCAATAGCACAAACCGCCACTGAAAGTGCACCATACATCCATGACATCAATCCTATCCTCCAACTGTGATTCAAGATTCTGTTAGAATTATTCTTCCAGCACGATAACATAGTCGGTTAAGCAACATGGCGGAGTATACAAGGTTTGCATGAATCTTGGCTTTCTAGATATCCAAACTAGAGACCCTGGCTCCATCGAGCATAAGTTGGGACGGAGCCTGACATCCAACCGAAACGATCGTTGCCTAGCCCGGCAAAGAATTGCAACACGCAAATGGTGTACCACACCCTAGAAAGACATTCCGTACTTAAGAACTAATTTGAGCTAAGAACGAAGTGTCGGTTACAGATATTGGAGCTATTCAAGTAACGGTACGTGATATTTACAGTGAATGTCCAGCATCGTTTGTGCGGCGCTGAGGAATTAACCAGACACTCGTGTATGCAGTGTTGCCTCCACGCCCAAAGAGAGTCAAAATGAGCCCACACAACACAAACAATAACTCGCCTTCAAACAAAGTCATAGACAAATGAAAACAAAGCCAACAACGACTCCAACCAAAACAATCGATGACTCCAACCAAAACAAATAATATCTCCAACCAAAGCCAATAATTACACAAACTAAAACCTTAGAGAGACCAAACTCTTGATAATTCAAGCTAATTTCAGATGACTCAAAAGAAAACTTCAAAATTTAAAAAAAAAATTTTAGTGAATCAAAACAATATTACAATGACCATGCATATTCCAATATTTTATGTGAATGTCCCAATTAATGAATCGAAAGTTTCAATGACTACATCGAAAGTTTCAGTGACAATTGCGAAACAGTGACTACAGCGAAAGTTACAGTACCTATAACGGAAGTTACAATGATTGCAGCAAAATTTCCAATGAATCTAACGAACTTCCAATGAATGTTATGATTGTTTCAATGAATCCAATGAAGTTTCGTGTATCCAACGCAGGTTTCATGATTCCAACGTAGTTTTGGATCGAATGAAGTTTTATGGATCCGAAAAGATTTTGTGAATCCAAAGATGGTTTCCATGGATCCAACGAAAGTAAAAGTATCGCGACCGTGAGTAAAATATTACATGGAATTTAGTTTTCATTCACTCAAAAAGGTTCTATAAATATAAGGAAAGCTCCATAGATTTCAAGACTGTTACGAAGAATATTTTTGTGCAGCGAATGTTTCTTTCAACAATCAAAAATTCATGTAACATATCAATATCTTCATAAACTCTAGCAATGTTTATTTACACGAATACAAACCACAACTCCAAAAAAATTAACAATAACAGCAAACAGTCAGCACCCTACAAGTGAACTATGACACCCTGCAAGTGAACAGTGACACCCAAGTCAACCGTGTCACCCAAGTCAACCGTGTCACCCAAGTTAACCATGTCACCCAAGTTAACCGTGTCACCCAAGTCAACTGTGTCACTCAAGTCAACCGAGTCACCCAAGTTAACCGTGTCACCCATTTCAACTGTGTCACCCAAGTTAACAGGAATGCCCAACAAGTAAACAGTGATGCTAAAAAAGTAAACAGTGATGACCAATAAGTCAACTATGTCACTTTATAAGTCACTCTATAAATCAACAGTGATGCCCAAAAAGTTAACAGTGGCGACCAACAAAGCAACAGAGGCGTCCAACAGGTCAACTGTGGCACGCAGCAAGTCAATAGTGACACATAAGTTGACAATAATACCAAAGTCAACAGTGGGTGACACCCATATAGATAGTGACACCCAAATAGACTGCGACATCCAAGTCGAAAGAGGCACCCAAGTCGACAGTGACACCCAAGTCGAAAGTGGCACCCAAGTCAACAGTAACACACAAGTCAACTGTGACACACAAGTTAACAGTTACACCCAACAGACCAACAGTGACACATAAGAAAGTTCACAATGATGTTCAATAAGTGGGCGGTGAATCTCAACAAATCTTTAGTGACTCCCAAGTCAACGACTACTCCCAAAAACGACTACCCGCAAGCCAATAACGACTAGCGACAAGCCTACAATGACTAGCAACAAGCCAACAACGACTTGCAACAAGCCAACAACGACTCCACTAATCGAGACACGGCTCCGCGCAACTAAGCAACGACTTCGTGCAAGTCAGCAACGACTCCGCACAAGTCAGCAACGACTCCGCACAAGTCAGCAACGACTCCGCACAAGTCAGCAACGACTACGCACAAGTCAGCAACGACTCCGCACAAGTCAGCAACGACTCCGCACGAGTCAGCATTGACTCCAAAAAAGTTAGCAACGACTCCAAAAAAGTCATGAACGACTGCGAACACGTTACCGATTCAACAATGTCTTGAAAGCCCCCCACCCCCCACCACATGTATCGGAAAACTAAAATGTGTATTTCATAAAACCAAATAACATTTACATGAACCCAAGGATGTCTATAGAACGCTAAGTTTTTTTCTGTGAACCATATACATGTTTTCTTAAATTAAAAAATGTCCTTGTGATTCGAAATAACGTTTTCGTGTATCCCAAAGAAACTTCCTGGTAATCCAAGGAATTTTCCGTGAATTCGAATAAAGATTCGCGAATACAAACAACCATCCGTTAAGAAGCGGTGATATTTGAATTAATGCACATATTTCCTTCATGATGTAATGCACTGCAAGTTCAGACTGCTTGAAATGTTTGCACTGCACTACTGGCTTTTTGCTTTGCAGTACGAATGGCAGCCAGGTTTTAAATTCACAAGGAGGTTATTTTTAAATAATGCAAAAATCTCACCTGGCTGTTGAATTTAGCTCGTACCGAATCCAGTTCATAAATTATTTGTTTGAACCATAGCTCGTACGCTGTAACAGAAAATAACACAACAATTAAATGTATTATCAAACTGCAATACAGCATCAAAGTTAAGTGATCTTACCTGTTAATAAGAGTCAGTTGCAACATATTCACTTGTCTAACTTTTAATAACATAAATATCCTAAATAATGCAAGGAGATAGGCATTGCTGTTTTATTTACGGGGGAGGGGGGATGATGTGAATGACCTAAGATGATTGGACGTTGTTAGGAACATCAGCTCATTCATAACAGTTTGAAAATGGGCTAAGACTTCAAAAATACCTTCCGTTTTAGACTGCGGAAACTCCTCGTTCTGGGTGAGCTATCAAATTATCTTTTTACCATTCGTTACGAAATTCAAGCATAAAATCAGTCTAAAGCATTACTAGACACAGACTTCTTCTTGTATAAAAACTTAAGCACGGGAAATAGGACGACTTGAATCACAAATTATATATTTGTGACCATTATGCCTATAACTAAGCCTATAAAATTCAAAATAAAAATTAAAACAGGTTTATCTTCATCAACAGAATGGTTTTTAGCTCCGCATAAATATTGGAGCTTACATAGCGTACAGTACTGTTTCGATTAACGACCTCTCCGATATGTGGCCTACCAATATATAGTATTTCATTACATTAAGAGCATAAAGTATGTTTCAAAATAACAAGCACTGATTTCGATTCGTAAACTGTATTATCACTAGTCCCGATTGTTCGAGGACACATGTCCTAAATAGTGAGCCTACTGTTTACAGAAATCAAACGATGCGCGTTATATTTGATTGGCGCGCTGCCTGGACCAACCACGTGCGAACCATAGAGAAGCTGAACTACAAGAGGTAAGATTATTTGCCGAAACGGACTGCGTCCAGTGAATAGGTGACCACAAATAAGCACAAAACATTCTTCGGCAAAAAGTCGCCAGGCTCTTGGTTTACAAGATAGGTCCAAAATACCAGTTAGTGGAAGTTTAGGTTAGGTTGTTCACACTACATGTCATTTTTCTCGTATTCAGCGGATCTGTCGACTCTTTACCAACGAATATTTTCCTCTCAGTTTTTGTCACAGATTTGCCTGGCTCAGTCCATATCCGCGAATTGCCTGTCACCCTATATAGGCGGACGGTAGTTAGTCCCCGGCATATGGTTACGACGGTGAATATCAAATCGCAATGAATACCTGAAGACAACACTTGTGAAGCTTAGCTCACATATACAGTTGTTCCATATGATGTCCTCCAACCTGCGAGCAGGCGTTATGGTGGCTCCTTAGATATAGGTCGTTCGGGATAAAGTGAGCACTTAAAATTTAACCTTGGAAAAATATCACTAACCGTTACTGCATATAATTCACCATTAACTATAGTTGACTTACTGCTTGTATGGTTGGCAGCGAAATTACGCAGTTTAGTTCCGTGTATTGTCTTATTTAAATTCATCAATACAGAAACAAAATCAAACGAAATCGACATAATTGCATTTTATATAATTAATAAATTTGTTTTATCGAACTGTACCAATTCATACCTACGGAACAGTTTATCTTAAACGCGCAAACATCACATGTCGTGTCCAGAGAGGTCAGAAACTTCCCGGCGTCGCCGTTACGCACGGAAAGATACGAGTTGGCTGAAAATACAACTTTAGCAGGGCCTTTTTGAGTGCTCACTTTATCCCGAATGGCCTTTAACGGGCGGCTCTGAGAGCGTTGTTTGTTGAAATCGTCGCCTAGATAGGGTTGCTGGCGGCAGGACGGGGAGGGAGGGAGGGGTGGCCAGCTCGGACGAATAGTGTGACGGCGCGCAAGCAGATAACTGTACGCTGTTACCACATCAGCACATGCAGAGAACGAAGCAAGGACACCTGCAGCTGCAGCCTTTACGGACGGACCTTACCACACTTGCGGAGCTGCGCTTGAACTCAGCTGCAGAGCTGACGAAACCAATCGCTCACCCGCTTGTTACACAAAGTATTTGCGAAAAATTCATGAAATATCTACCACTTGGCCTACAGATTATGGAGATTCTTACAAAATTGTTAAACGTTTTACACATTCATTGAGATACCTGTTAAAAATTGTGACCTAAAGGCCTTTCTTATTATTTCACTCGAAAACCTGCCGAAAATGGTCCGCTAAAAATATGCTGATATCTCGAGTTTCGACAACATTGTATACTTACCTCTTGAACCTGAATAGATATGAAAATTTAATATTCTATAAACGAAACTTTTCTGAGTGTAATAATATTCATGGACCTTAGATATGTTGCATAATATTTTAATACTGTTTCATGAACAGGTTACCAAGCCACAAATGAGCTTAGTACTTTAAATGCAGAAACGTAGCAAGGTACTCGCAAGTCATACAGCATAGGTACCATGACAAAAGCAGGTGGTAAGAACGAAAAAAATAAAATAAAACGGACAATAGTTTCTAGTCTGCCTTCCTAAGGAAAAAGTGGCTTATAAGATTACCTTACTGTGTGTGTGTCTGTCTTTGAGGCTGGTTATGGGCCCCTCCCCCTACCCCAAATATATTTTGAACACATGCACCGATTTCAACCAAACTCTATAAAGTAATAGGACCTGACTTTTATAATTTTCAAAAACGCTTTGCACTGTCTTTCAAAATGTTGGCCATTTGAATTGTTTGTGTGATGTGGTGTATCTCTGTAACTATTCAGTGAATTCTAACCAAATTTGGTACGCTCAACGAACACGTAATGTGCATTAGGTTTTGATATTTTTTTTATCACAGGTCTGCCATTTTGAAAGCTAGTACCATCTAATTTACTAAATAGTTTATGCTATATTTCAGAAAACGTTTAACTAATATTTCAATTTTTGTAGTGTGGTAGTGTTGTGACAATTAGTCATATACACATGTTAATTCAGAAGATTAGTAGTTAACTTTCTAAATGGTAGTCATACCAAACACACACATATTAGAAACAAAATATGCGTAAAATACATGTACCATATACACAGAAAACAGTGTCAATCGAGCTTGGCAATCGTTAGACAAATAAATGTTTCGAATAAAATCGTACACATGCGCAAACCCATTCAGAGCTAGTAATGCAATAATTACAATTATCTTACACTGTTCTTGCAAACTCAGCAAATTTCAGAAGTATGTTAAATATATACAAAGAACTTAATTTAAATATGTTTCCTTATAATATTCAGTAACGTAACGTAAAGTAAATGCACTAACGGTCAATGTGAAAGTCATTCCACTATTTGTTCTTTTCTTAGAAGCCTTGCTGCATATAAAAACTGCAGCAAAGAAATCAAACGTCGGATTCTCTTGAAATATGCACACAGAAATACAGAATCGTTTAAAATGAGACACCTCCAGTTATTCCAGTTAAATTATAAAAATTCACAAATCCATACAGGACTACTAATGCAATAATGACTGTACTTGCAATTTCACAAAATTTCAGAAGTATAATGACAAAATATACACAAAACAACTAAATGTAAACATGTTTCCTTATTATATTTAGTGATAAGTATAATTAACATGATGCACACTGTCTATATGTGGAACTCATTCTGCTTCTTCATTTTTAAGATACGCTGACTTCTGTACTACTGTTATGAATACAGGTTCACGAATTGTATTCCGAACTGGGGAAATAAGTCCTAGGTTCTGCGATTTCGGCCAACATGCAATACATATTAAATCGCTTCAATTTTTAGAATCATTTCCTGTCTTCAAAATGTTTCAGTCATTGTTTTTTCTGTATGAAGACTTTCCAGTTTATCTGCCATCACTGTAAAGTAGTAGAATTCGTGCTCAGTTATGTTCAGTGCTCCTTGCATTTGATAAAAGCATTGGTGCGTCTTTTTTAAGTGTTAATGTATTGACGGATGTCATCACCAAAAAGAAGTTCTTTTTCTGTCTAACATTTTTCATTAGGCCTAGTGACTTAGCAGGAGGAGTACATTTCACCTCAACCAGAGCATTTTCCTCTGTAACGAAACCATCTAGACTTGCACCAAAATGACCACGTACGAAATTCACAAATATGTCACACCTGTCTACATTCAAAACTATGCCTGCTTCGAAGTTCTTAATAGCGATATATTCATTATGAATGCCGTACGGCAAAGCAAGTGTTGCAATATTAGGTTTGTACAGAAGTCGCTTGACAAAACTACAACAACGCGTGGAATCTTCCCGCTGATAAACCTCTCAATAATTACTTTATGTTAAACGATCTTGTCGTATATCATGCCATTTTTCACTTTCTCTTTGTGCAACTGTCTGCACAGCAGTTCGGTCTCATTCTTATACAGTAACTTGAAAATATTCGACGAAAAGCTTGCATGTTTGCTGTATGACCTCGGTATCTTCAGATTCCAATACATTTTGTCCATAGTCTTCACCTGGAGGAACTAACACTTTTATGTATTTTCGTTTGTTTCTTGCTTGGGCAGTCAAGTCTAGACGCCATTTGACTGCTTCACGGGGCTGTATTTTACTCTTGATCAGCATCTTGTGAGTCTGTCCTGAACTCCGACCAGTCAGGGTCTTGATTGGGCTCAGTACTCGCGAATGACCACGCAAGAGTTGTAATCCAGCGACGTTAACAACTTCTTTGAAATGATTTCTGTTGCGAAAAAATTGATACCATTTCCAGCATTAAATGTGACCAGGAGACTCATATAAAACTCAGCTGAATACGTAGTTTTATTTGTAATGAGTCGTGGAGCTTTTTCTACAAGACGATCAACAAAATCTTCATACACTAATTAGTGAATGGAGACGCTTCTAAAATTATGTCCTATTCCATTGCAGTTGATAGTTTATTAGAATCCTATTTTTGTAACATGTGTGTGGCCTTATACTAGAGTCAGTTGAGTCATTACTGTCACAAATACAGTAGTATTATTCCTAGCTTTAAGGAACAATAATTTACCTGCCTTCTCTCCGATTATCAATGCGTGAAACAAAAAAAGTTTAAAAGCCTTTAAATTTATAAATAGAAACTACTTTCATAACAACTCAAAAGTATGTATTAAATTCAACAAAAAATAAATAAAATTTTGGAGTTAAATAAAATTCAGACTTCATAAATATAAGAGAAAGGAAATAATATATTAAATAAATAAATTGTGTATAAAGTTAATTCTTGTCTGGTCGGCAACCTGCAAACGAAGCGCAACCTGTACCTCCATTTTATGCTGTTGAAGTAGTCTGCAGTCTGTAACACAGTAAGTCGTCATACTTGCACAATCAGGTGATAGTGATTTTCGTGGCTGAATCACGCAAACGTACCATTCAGTCAGAAAAAAACTAGCAGTTGAGTTGTTTGTGCAAGTATAAGACGAAAATTCTTTGGTTTAGTTCATAAATGTTGTCGTTAAAGGGTATGGAAAGGTACGATATCAAGCGGACGACTGGAATAATAAATCGTCAATAAATTCTGAACTACTCATCAAAATTCGATGAGATATTTTTCAGAGTAAATATTTTATCAGCGGACGTTTATTTATATAGCACTATGCGGTGGTATGCTTTACTTTCTAATAATAAATTAAAAACGGGGTTTTTAAATAATAAGGGCTTGAAACTACAAAATCTACAAAAATGGAAAACTTAAATTTTTATAATTTTTAATATGATAATATCTGGGCCTCTATAATAAACGAATTTTTAAAATGCTCACGTTTTGATTTTAAAATAATTTTACTATCCGAAAATCTCTGCGCGAGTTGTTTTCGCTTGAAAACGCGAGTATTTTTTAAATTCAGTTGTTACAGAGGTCTAGATATTATATTAAAAATACAGTTTTCCATTTTTGTAGATTTTGTGGTTTCAAGCTCTTATTTCAATTTTTGTGGGTGCTCAAATTCAAGCACGCGGTGTTAAATTACTGCCAAAATTAATATTTTATATTTATTTCATTGCGCACATTGGTCATGGTGTAGTCAGTAGCATTAGAGTTGTTTTTGATGTGTAACAAATGCATAGTAATCAATGGGAATGATATAAATAGCTGACATTGCCCTTACGGATTCAAGTGAAAAGAGAAAAAATTTTTACATGCGACTCACACAGGGAAATTCTGATATAGGTTTTAAACATTGTTAGATATTTTTACTTTGCATGTGACTGGAGAAATGGTACACAACTGAATGTAAGTTAGTTTTGTCTGTGTGACTATAATTGTTATACCAGCCATTGGGCAAGGCAGTACGCAGTGTTTGACAGCATGTTCCAGTTCGTTGACTGTACGTAAGTTAACTTACCACAGCAGAAGCAGCGCTGTAATTGTGTTCGTAACTTAGTCTGCCTCATCCACCATCCACTAGAGAGATAAATGGGACGCCGTGTTTTTAAACTTCCTTACCTTTCGGTCTGCCTTTTCGCATTAGTCAAAACTATTTGTATTTCAGGTGAGACATATAAATGTAATAGGCCCTATGTCAAATATTTTTTTTTTAATAATTATACGTACATCTTATAGAATACATTTTGCAAAGTTCACAGTTTTAGTTAATGTTGACTTTAGAATTTTCTACAATTTAAGTACAAAAATAGTGTAAATATAACAATGAAACAATAAACTTGTCTTATTTATCCAGTAAATGGCCATGGAGTTCATTTAAACAATTTCTCAATCGATGAAAGTAATTCAAAGTTAAGTTATGGTATATCAGATAATCACTCGAGCTAAATGACAGCCACGAGTCTTTCATACGTGCGCCTTTTTCTTCTTATACCTAGCGGAAAAATATACAGCGTTGGATGAATATATATCCAACTGGTAGAGTCTTATAAAGGTATTTTAAAACATTCCCTTAGTGAAAATTAGACGTACGGAATGAAACTGTCTTGAGTATGAAACCTACGTCACTCTTCCGACAATTCGGAGTATCATGACAATTGCGGCTAA
>PNEQ01065007.1:0-12847 GCA_003012365.1 Medauroidea extradentata
AACCAAAAATCTAAATCCAGGTGAAAATCGTTATCAAGTCGTAAACAAAAAGAAATCCAAAGTAATCCAAACAAAATCCAAATCGTAGTCCGTAAAGAGTAGCAAAAATCCAAATAAGGAGACAATCTAAAACGCACGAAGGAAAACCGTAAACAAAGTCACAAATGAGTAAACGTAACGTTAATATTACGTGGCTGGTGGTAAGTTCTCATACTACATATATTTGTCACTAAAAACTGGTAACTTAGCCGAAATACTGGTACGAAAAATAATTTTCATAAGATAAAATGAGTGGAGTCTGGTAGCTGTTTTATAATTTAAGACGTAGGATACAGTTGGCGCATATTTTTTAAACTAACCACGTATTTCTGAGGGATCGCAATTAATTAATTTTTTTTATTAAAACATCACACATCAAGATAAACGTAAATTTTAACATGGTACGGCAGTGTGAAAACTGGTGCGTATGCCAAGAAACTGGTACGAGAACTGGGTAAAACTGGAATATGGGAAGAAAAAAAAAGGTGGAGCTTTAATTTTTTTTCCGTCAAGCTGGAATCTATTGGCTGGCTGCAGAAGGGGAAGGAGGCGAGCCTGGGCGGAGCGTGGAGTATCATACTGCGCATGCGCTGCTCACCAAACAAAGAGCTCCAGTCGGCGGCTACGCGCGGCGGCCCGGCTGCACTATAGCTGACCGAGTACAATGACCTCTCTCGCGTACAGCGCGCTATTGACGGTAAAATTTCATCAATTTTTTTAAATTTTTACTGTGACGCAATGCGTAACGTACAGCCCGTATTGTTTATAAATGCTGCAGTTTGCGACTGTATTTTAATTAACTTTCACGTATATTTTGGACTTTTTCATGTTTTTAAATTTTTTTTTTAATTTTTTCCCCTCCGTTTTTCACAGTTTCTGAAAATCTGTACGTACGACCGAGGTGTACGTATGAACCGGGTGCCGTATGAGCGAGGTTTGACTGTACTTGAATTTGAGCATTTTGATCTATACTAATTATTAGTGGTACTGTTGCCCCGTCTCGTGAACAGTGGCGTTGCCAGAGTTTGTACAGTGGGGGGATATAGGGATTATTGGCCCTGACGGGTATGTCGCTGATGACGTGTCCGTGTGATACTGGCATACAGCATTTGTGTTGTTAGTTTGTTATACTGTAATTGAGCGCTGTACATCTGAGTGAGACGGGCTCAACGCACCGTTATGAGAAAACTAAGCCAGCTAAAATTGTCGTAAGAGGAAACTGCACTCACAAGTATCGTCTACAAAACTAGTACTATTTCATAAAAATATAAAATTATGACTATCGCACTTGAACACCCTCAAAGGGGTGTTTAGCCTATTTGTATGTGAACATCATTTGTACTTACATTAGCAATTGGGCTGAAGTGCGGAGAAAATGGTTCGCACTCTTGTGTGAAAGGATTGTTTGGTCTCGTTATTGGTCACCCAAGAATACTGATTTTAAAAATTAAAACTAAACACTTTTAAATGTTTGAAAAAACATAACCTAAAAGTTTGGGTTTTCAATTTTTTTCAGGTGTGATTCAATTCAATATTTTGGAACAAATTTTTTTTATATTCGATTCGTATTCATTATTTTCGAAGATACACAGATGCCTAGTCGAGACCACCTTCGACATACTTCCCATTTTATTCTTCAACACATTTCCCTTTTTTTTGTTTGGTTCCGATAGTGCGGTTTTTTGTGCTGATAAGACTCCTTGTGCAGTGCTCTTCAAGGGAACTAATAACTATAGCATATTTATACATACACAGATAGTAGCACAATCAGTGGTAGTCTTTCGTCAAAGTTTGAATACTGACATGAATTCAACGTCTAATATGTAGAGATGGGAAAAATTTGCAGGGTTCACTGACCTTTAGACTAGTCTGCAAGAATCACTGTGAACTCAAGCAGACAACAGCTGTTCGTTGGCTGCTCACTGCACAGTGAAATGACGGCCTGCATTTAGTTATATTTTTATTATTGGCTCATCAATTTCAAGGTAGTGTCAAATACGTCAACGACTAATTGTGAAAGTAACATGAACTTATAGAGTTAGCTACTGGAATTATAGCTTGTGCCTGAAAGAAAACTCTACTTTTTAAGTCTCTACTAATATGCTATCATTTTCCAGAAAAATTAGTCACGCCTCAGTAGATATATTACAATATGATTATATATTTTTAATTTGCTATCATAATTTTAGATAATTAGTGGTTAGCATTTTGACGGGTATGGAAAGTTCTTCAGAATGTTCACCGATATTCCATTTTGGAATTCCCTGACTTTTCGCTGTTTTCCATTCCTGGTAATATCTCTTAATGTTCCTTGACCTATATTTGTCAAAACAGGTATTTTTAACACATACGGTGGTTGAATGGCTAGAGTGTTCGCCTCACACAAAGGTAATTTAGGTTTGATTCCTAATTATTGGTCGCTCCGAAATTTTTACTTGTGGGAATCAAACTGGGAGGATGCCACAGGTTGGCGACTTTTATCAAGGATATTTCCTTTACTTGTCTTTCATTCTCAGCCTTACTCCATCCCATTGCATTCATCTTAAAGACCTGAGATGTTAAGAGCCCACCTAAACTTCTTGACTCAATAGGTACCCATTATACCTATGAGTGTAACCATAAATAATTCTTATACTGGAACAGCATTAAAAGAAATTGAGATAAGCATTAGAGCCACAGACATTACTAGGAGACAATCAAAATTATAAATAAGAAAAAAAATTCACTACATATCTCAAAATTAAAATCATTTTTCACAGCAGAAAATTCAATCAGAAGAATCACTAAACCACACAAAGTTAAGCTTTTGGCACAAATAATTCTAAGTGTTGCAAGCCACCGCATTAAGAAATCACACAACTGCTTTTCAAAATTACATTTCTAAATCATACACATAAAAATAAAATTTTATACTGAGCAATATTTTATCATTTTTCCCTTACCCTGTTTCAAATGCCTTGACATTTACGTGACTTTTCCCTGTCAAATGAAACCCCTGACTTTTCCCTGTCAAATGAAACCCCTGACTTGTCCCTGTCTTACAGGTTTTCCTTTTGGTTGAACACACTGTTCTTCCTTTGAGCAATTATTAAAATACAATGCACTAAAAGAAAACAGTTTTAAAACACAACTGCTTAAAGTAAAATTTTCAAACACGGTTTTCAAGATTAGGTTGAAGTTATAGTTATGGACACCATTACGTAGTCGTTATGTCACACGAGAGTGCTGGTTCCAAACAAATGTATTTTTTGAAAATTTAGTATTGAAATATAAATGTGGGTATAAGTTACCAGTTGACGTTAGTCATTCTTTTTGTAATTGTCCATCTCTGAATTGCAAATAAATTGTACTATTCAAACGAGAACAAACAAGCAAGTTCAGCTTTAGGTTAAATAACCTTGTCGCTACTTACACATAAATATCTCCGAGTATGCCACAATTTTATCTATTAGGCTATGTTCATAACTTCTATGATTTTACTTATTTCAAAAAACCATACAATCTACGCAATTTTTCTTATAGATGTAAAATTAGATCGTTGTTTAACATGTGTCAAGAATATATCTGTTTGGAACCAGCATCGTCAAGTAACGTCACACTACTAGTGTCCATTTCTGTAACAAAGAAAAAGTCAAAGATTAAATGTTGCTAACAAGCAATCAGCTGAACAGCTAATATGGCTGCAAACATGGAGGTAAAACAGTACAGGAGATGGAATGTTGGAACTTACTCGAAGTAGACGATTCATGCCAGTTTTGCACGAACAAAGCGTTACTGTAGCCCAACACAAACTACCCTCAGCAGGCGTTTACGAAAATGTAGTCAGTATAATGAACTCTGCAGTAATGGTCACGCGATCAGGGAGCTTATTCTGAGTTTCTGTTTCCTACGAAAAAAGTGTTACTGAGCAATAGTCTGTTCCAAACAACTGTTTGGTATTCGAAGTTTAAAACGGAAGTCACGAGTCAGGTTGGAACTTACCAACTGCTTGCGAGCAGTTGGAAAGACTGAATTTCGTCGGTAACTCACAATGGCAGGTACGTATATGGCGACGTTGTAGTTATGTCTGCTATACTTATACATGGAAAGGAAATAATGTTTCTATCTCAACAACTCAGCTTAATTAAATGGAAATAATAATTTACCGTAACTGTCATAATATCCACAGTTATTTTCTTATTTGTGTAATTGTGGGACAAGTCTCTTCTATGAGATATCTAGCAACCTGAGAAAATTTAGAACAAGACAATCATTTATCAAATACATGTAAGGAAATTAAATAAGTAAATTGCTGGACAACAAACGACACGTTACACGTATATATTTGATAATCGTTAAATCTATAATTTTAGTTGTTAGAAGGCATTTGCAGTAGCATGTGAGTTTGGCTCTGTTGGTTGCGGCGTGAGCGCGCCGGATAGGTTATGTTTTGGATTCGTGGTTCAAATCCCGGTCACTCAAAGATTTTTTTATTACTGTTTAAAATTATAGTTTACATGTGTAGACAATGAAGTTCTTTGCTGAATACTTAATCGTGCTGTTACAACACTGCTTTTAAGCGTGCGCGCACGTGCACACACACACAAAGACATAGGCCCACATACACATCCATGTTTTATCTTTGGCCGCGACTTCATTTGCGTGGATTCCAATTTTGGAAAATTCTAAATAATGGGACAAAATTATGTACGTGATGATTAATGACCATTTTAGAAACACTTAAATGTGTTTCGCTAAATTTTTTGTATCCCTCCTTCTGCTTGCTCTCTTGCTCTATTTCGCCACCCCGTCCCTTTCTTTTACAATAATATATTATTCTATTCTTACCTCCAAGATAATCAGAGGCGTCATTTAGGTGGGGCAGGAGGGGGGCAAAGGCCCCTCCCCTTGGATTTAGAATTTTAAGTGCATAAAATTTATTTTTTGTATTTTGTTATTTAAATAATACTAACATAAGCATTTAAAACTGAAGTTTTATTATTAAAGTTTCTAATTTATACATGCTTAATTAATAAAAAAATGCAACAAGATCACTGTTAACAAAAAAAATATCTTGCCCCCCCCCCCCCTTTCCTAGATAAACCTGAAATGACGACCCTGATGATACTATGTAAAAATTTCTGTCAGTAACCTTGGCGGGTGCTCACATAACCCATCAATATTTAATCACTATCGGACGAATGGTATATGAATGCATATGTTACGTAAAAGAAAATAATATTAATAATAATAATATACATGCATACATATTTTATTTTCTCCCATAAATAGTCTATTGGAAACACTTGCACGAAGTAATTACAGTACAGTTATTTCACAACAGTTAAAAAAAACCCTGAAAATACACATCTTTGTAAATAGATGCTGTAGCCTAAGCTTTGAACATTTAGTCAACTCAATAAAAAAAATATCTAGGATGCTTTTCCAACAGGTTTTATAATTATTATGTACTAAAAATATATGTTTGTTAGTAATCCACTCTGTTGTGTCAGACTGTATAATAACAGTAAATAAAGCTAAACAAAAATTCTAAAATAAACAATTTTACAAAAGCGTAAGTCATGCACGACTATAACACATAATATAAAACAACTTAAAAAAATTAAAGAACCAATCGAGATTCGAACCACAAATCCCTACTACGGCTAAAATCAACATCCGCGCTAGACCACTCCGCTACCACTACAAGACGTGAAGCTTGTCCAAAAAGAATATACGTGAACAATGCTTTGGTATTTAAACGGAAAACGTTTAAATATGTACATATCATTGCCAGTTTGAGATGAGGAAACATTTTTAAGTTATTGACACTAATATTATCTATCATTTGACACTTGCATAGGTATATGAAAACTCCTAAAATTAAGAAAAACGGTCAAATATAACTGAATGTTGCAGTGCCCGCCATCTTGGCACACTGCTTGAAAAAGTCGTTAGGGCCGAAGATACCAGAACGCGCTGGCCCTCGTACCGACTAAAACTCTGAATACGGATTCTGTGGACTGGAAGGGAAACAACTTTTTCAGTAGGACACAGCACAGTTGCTTCATACCGACTATCACTTCGTAACCACGAAACTCTGAATAAGCTCCCAGATCTACCCAGTTGTTGGATGCTTAACGGTTGTTCCCAACCACTCATAAAATCGAACAGTAGTACGTGCAGCAAAATCTTCAGAAGCAGTATACTTCAGTCGCGATTTACCTGTGTTATAATACAGGTTAGATGCAGAATATACTTACTGTACTAGGTACGTATACTGTATTACAACTGCTTACTAGAAATGTCTGCTGTATCAAGTACATCGAGTAACGGTTTTGTAAGAGCCTCGTATAGTACTAATACTGTTGATTGATCAGATTTGAATTAAAACCGTTACATGTGTTGCATTTGGGCGTAAAACATGATTAGGTAAGGGAAAGAAATCTGCTACTGTTACATTTCATGGGTAAAAAGGCCATGTTTCATATTTGCATAGTTAGAATTATGTGATTTAACAATTATATATGCAGATGGACTCAGCGAACTAACCTGAAAATACAGCCATATACACGATCTAAGATCGGTCGGGGTCACATATATTATTTATTTGCAAATACTGTATGTGCGTCACTGACATATGCAGCTACATGGTAATGGCAATAAAACTAACACATTTGCACATAAAAAAGTTAAATAAATTACATAAAGTAGCACAAATGTATTAAACACTGTTAGCACAACAATGCTATCCATGCACAAACAGTAGGTGATGTGGGTACTCACGAAATTATGTATCAAAACGGAGTCATGTTGATAGGTTCACATTTTATTGCAAAGTTTTGTTCTTCAAGCAATGTATACTTAGATAAACATGACATATTTGTCATTCAATAAATAATTTCTATTTTACTGCTCTTCAAAATTCATGTAAAATCCATTGGCTCTTATGGCGGAAACAATGTTTATGAGCAACAGTGATCACGTGTATGATCCTTTGTACGACAGGACTCAAATACACTGACTTCAAGGACTTGCCTGTGCAGTATACGGCATAGCCACCCCCTGGCTGCAGATGAGTTAAAGTCGCCATCCTGGATTCAAAGGTGGTTTATTGTGTCATGAGCACAAGCATTGCAAATTTAGGGGTGAAAATTTTGTTTCTAAAATAGGTAATTTCAGTGTTTTGTGTTTTTTAAGAATTTGTATAATAAAATATGGAATACATATATACGTACAGTGTTTTAAAAACTTAAATTCAGTACACAATCTGGTTATCCCATACAATTTAAAATATTTTTAAGTGGACATTTTAATTTTGTGGTCAGTGAATAAATTTACATAGTTTCACTACTGTCTGAATTGCTTCGTTTAATCCCTGTTCTGTTAAAGTTAACGATAGAGTTTCTGAATTCACTGGCAAAAGCTTTCAGCAACCATCATCACTCACAACTAAAGGATACTATGAAAATGACCTGTCACTGTCGACAATGTTTGTAGGCACCCACAAAGCTTTCAAACACTCAGAAGAAAAAATTTTGTAGTCAGTCTTTAAGGAACATAAAAGAGTGCAGTTATGTCTACATCTGAGCAGACTGATTTTCCAAGTTCTTTAACAATGGTCTTCCTCAAAGCGTGAAATCCTTCCAAAAAAGTATGCAACTCCACTGGTTCGATGAATGGTACTTTATTCATTTCAAGCTGCAGTTGTTTGTTTTCTGGAACTGATTTGGCGATGTTCTTGGGGCTCATACCTTTCCGATAAAAAAGACACGTAGTGTTTTTTTTCCTTAGTGTTCAAAAATGTTTTTTTATTACTGTTTATGTAAGTGTTGCCAACTAAGTGTGTCTTATGGGCCCAGCACTCAAGATAAGACAAAAAGAGTGCTAAAGCATTTTGTCATATATGGTGCTGAGTCACTAGACTGCCTTAACTGCATTAAAGTTAACTTTGCATTTATTTAGTGTGTCCAAAATCACTTTGATACAAGTAGCATGATTTTCAGAGTCAAAAACAATTTAAGCTCTTAGTTTTGCTGTCTGAGTACTTGACGGCTCTTGTTTTTTTAAACAAAATTTTATTAGTAGTTTTATCGCAAATTATACAAAAATTCTTATCTTCATACTATTCCGGAAGGTTGCTTTCTATTTTTCTCTTAACTGAAGAACATACAATCTGCTAAGTGAATTTGCTGAATGAATATCCTACTTCAACATTTTCATTTATCCATTCTCGCAGCACTGTGTTGTCTAATTTTCAAGTGGTATATTTGCAGAGATAAACGCCTGAGTAGTTTTAATGATCACATTTTCTCTATCTTCTCTCATCTTTTTGGCAACAGTAGTCACTTCTTCCAGTGTGGCCAGACGTTTGTTGCTAGCACCACTTGTACTTCCTTCAACTAACTTTAACGTGGTGTTTACCATTAACATATTTTACTTAGAAAAGAAAAAAAAAACTTCAACCTCACAACCGCACAAGAAATATTTGTTGTCCATCTGTGTTGGAAGATAAGTATAGGAAATCTGTATGAGAATAGTATCTAAATGTCACTGATCAAAATACTACCTGGACTTGGTGTGTGACTGATGCCGATCTGATGAAGACAGAGGAGAACTAGTGCTGTCTCCAACATGTGTTGATTGTGCATTAGTACACATGCTGTCCATGCCACTGTCCACTGAGACACCACCACTCTTCTGAAACATAAGCACACTGCTTCAACAAGCTAAATCCTCCTAACATGGCAATGAAAACTAGAGACATTAAATATACTTTTAGCTCCTGAACATACAGGTAGGTGGCATCCTTAAAAATTTTTACAGAGTCAACCTGCTTGAATATATATTTGTTTTTAATATAATGTTCAAAAAACATGACCCTGCTCAATAGAAATGCAATGACATTTCTGGAATTATTTATTAGTAATGTTATGGTGAAAATCATTGCAACGCGAATAACAAAACAGTTTCACATTTTCTTCTGAATTGGCTAGTATTATTTTAATCTGTTGGAAAACAATAAAATAATGACTGTACTAGCAACAGTTTTATCATACTTTATAACCACTGTTCTGAGTAAATCATATGTTACAAATCCTAAGTAATTAAAACCACCATGAAAAATTATAAGTACATTATTTAATTTACCCCAAGACTAAAAAATTGTGACATGTTCCAAGTTGCTGAGCATAACTACAGTAGAGGCCCAATACGAATTTGTATTTAAAAAAGTATAGCCCTGTATATAAAAATATTCCCAGTAACTATATTTAAAATAAAAAAAACCCTGAATGAATCATTTTAAATAAATTTTTAGCCCCAACATAATCACTGGTATTCAATAAAGTTGTAAAAACTATACTGTCAGGGTAAACACTTTGCCTGGCAGTGACGAAGCGTGTTGTGACATTAAGGCAATGCAAGTGTTAAATTCATAACTATATTTCTATGAACGAAAGTTAGTTTTGTGGACTTTACTCGTGACTACATTGTCTTATTTTGGAACATTTTTAACATGTATTATATACACATAATGTCAAGTAAGTCTAAATTTGTGTGTTCTGGGAGCATACACCCAACATAAAACAAATGACATAAAGAAATAAAATAATTTACACAAAAATTAGTTGCAGACTTCGCGATAAAGGTAATTACAACAAAAAACCACATATTTATGTATTTTGGAAGAATCATTAAAAATCAAATTATTTCATGTAAAAAATTTGAGACATTTTCGGCAAACACTAAAACCATTTTACATTGATAAAACAATTAGTTTTCACTATACAGTGGCATTCTTTCTTATTACAAAGATACCATGCTTATAGCTATATGACATGTCAGACTCATTACGGTGTATGTCGGCAGTAAAAACGTGCACACCCCGTTCCATGACACGATGAGCTACGAAGCCAAAGTGACAAGAGCTACAGTAACATGACCTTGCTCTTTCAATGCCAGTGGAGGACTGAATCAAAAATTTCAGAATGGCTCATTACATAAACACTCAACGTGCTCTGTCACGTGTCTGGTGTATTAGTGCGACATACCTTTCTTACATTAAACTTTATTTTGCACTTGAGAAATTGGTGTTCAAAATTGACCATGTGAAAGTCATTTTTGCCACATATTTTTTAAAATGAAATCATTTCTAAACAAATAGAGATGAATGGATAAATCCTTTTTTGATTGTAAGTATTTGTGTTCCAACATATAAAACTAAAATACAGTATCTCCAAAATGAACATGAAAACTGAAATTAATAAAATAATTAAAAATTATTTTTAGGAAAACCAATCACAAAAATTATACAAATATTTCAGGAGTTGTATAGGGAAGAATACATTATGGCATTAGAAAGGCGAAAATGTCATTTGACTTCTGAAATTTTTTATTAATTACAGTAGAGTCTCGTTATAGCGAAATGTCACGGTTCTGGGTTCGAACTTCGCTATAGCCATGTCTTCGCTATAGCCGAATTTGGCCGATTCTGACCCATAAACTCAAAAATTGTATTAAAACTGTCTTTAATGTTTTTTAATTACTAAGTTGTACGTTATTTTAAGGAAATATACGTGTATTTTAACAATTAAGTTTGCGCTGCTTACAGTGATACCCAACAAGTATGGGTGCAACTATTCGCTAAGTCAAAACGGGCCAAAAACTCCGCCGCGTCATGTAAGTATGGCTATCAATCGCTAAACTGCCTTCAACGGTGTCTCGCCCGTGCGGGCACGCGGCAAAAGCACACACACCGGGAGAGTCAACACTATTACCGGTACGCTGCTGGTCGCTGCAAACCAATGTAATCAGTTTGACGAGTGCAGCAATTTATTTATTTATTTTAACATGCATGCTCAGTTGATAATTCTGTGTGCCCGTTCCCACTGTGGCACGTGTCGAATAATTTGTGTGCATGCTCGAGACATATGAAAATCAGCTTGGACAGGTGAATGTATTTGTTCACTTGTCCATTGGACAGGTAATGCTAGTGTATTTGTCAACAAAATTAGGTAAGCGACGTCAACATTGGTAGTTGCTTTATTTTCGCGTACTAGTCATGAACTGTGTTTAGCGGCGGCACGAAGTTAAGTTCGAAGCCAATTAGTAGTAACATAAGTGGCTGCACGTGTACTCATTGACTTTGAGCAAGGTCACAAGTTTGTGATTTTATTCCGGCAGTGTGCCGACAGTAAACATGTCTCACCTATGTGGGCGCTGCCAAATCTAGATTGACAGTTCGTTGAAAAGCAGCGCTAAAGCTAGACGTGCTCGTTTTCACACACGACCCACCACCCCGTGATTTTTTTTTTACTTTTTATTTTTCTTCCTTCCCCTTCAGCTGCCCAAATAGACTTGTTCCAAGACAAAAAAAAAAAAAAAAAAAAGAGATGACTTTATCTTGTCCCCACGCTCTTCCTGACGGTGTGTACAGTACTTAACAATGCAACGATTTACTGCTTCTCGCTCAAATTTATGGAACGTCTAGTTAGTTAAATTATAGTTTATAATTCTTGTACAGTAAATGTTGAAATTGCCATTAAACTACAAGATAAAAACACGTACGGCCGATTGTGTGGGCGAGAAGGTGAATCAGAACATCAAATGCACTGACACAGGAGACGGTAACGCCAATGCTTCTTATCATCCGCCGTCCATGCTGCTTATATCAAAAAGCTGAAGGTCTACGGAGTAAAATATGAGCTGTAGCAAGCTAAGCAGAGATAAGCGTGTGCGAGGGAAAGAGACAGCGCTATTGTATTTCCCAGACGCACTTCTTCTGTATGCGTGGTGTGTGTGTGTCTCAGGTATAGCACAGCTAGCTGTAATTATTCTAATTGAAGAAACAGCATATGTCCGTCATTATTCAGTCAGAACACGTAGTTCTTGTACCAAATAGCTGTGTCGTCATCTGAGCTGAGCGGAAGCTTTTTGGGAGCGCCTGACAACAGTGTGTCTAGCATCGGAGCCTTCCTCTTATTATCTCTCGCCCCTCCCTTCACACCGGTCACGTGTTGCTGGCTAGCAGTGGTTTTTTAAGTACAAACAGGTTGAGGGAGGGAGAGAGACATGTATTCATGTATTCTTATTGAACTCTCATTTGTGCGAGTATCCGACCAACCCTCTTCCTGTTAACCATACACAGGATCTAGGCCCAAGCGACAGAGCAGCAGGCTGATGCGTCCGGCCATGTCGCCGATGACTGTACGCATATCAAAATCCAAAATTGTAATCAATAAATAAAATCAGAAAAGTAAGCTGTATGTGAAACTACACACGGTTGAAAGCACAATGACAACGGTCACCTAGGTTGGAAAGGGGTGGGGAGAAATAACGGGCACAGTTATATTTTTAGAGCAACACACATTTAAGTTTGGGGAGGGAAGCGAGATGCCCAGGCGAGACTCCCGTGACAGTGCTAGCGGACTGTCTCGGTTTTTGGGGGAGGGGTGGCTGCGCGAGGGGTGGAGGTAATCTGTGCATCCGGCTGTCAAGATAACAAATACTGTACCTACTCACTTCACAAGGTCACGAATCTCGCTGCAAGCCTGCTTCACACGACTCACCATACATGCTCCTACTCATAAAATTCACATTTTTCGTGGATTTTTTTTTGCAATTTTTTGACGGTGTAACGAGTACAGTATATTGTATTTTCTATTTAATTTAGTCTACAACATTTTGGAGGTAATACTTTAATATCTTTGTTCAGCTGTTATTATTGTTTTAAATTGCAGTGAATTATGTTTATTACGGACTGATAATTACCGTTTATTTAGTTTATTAACTGCCCGTGAGAATATTTATTAACCAATTTTGTATCAGG
>PNEQ01065008.1:0-13124 GCA_003012365.1 Medauroidea extradentata
CACAATATTATGCACGACGTATAGCTACAAGTAATTGTGTATGTAGCACAATATTATGCACGAAGTATAGCTAGATGAAATTGTGTAGTTGACAGAATATTAAGCAAGACGTATAGCTAGATGTAATTTTGTGTGTAGAACAATATAATGCACGATGTATAGCTTCAAGTAATTGTGTATGTAGCACAATATTATGCACAACGTATAGCTAGAGGTAATTGTGTGTGCAGCATAAAATAATGCACGACGTATATCTAGAGGTAACTGTGTATGAAGCACAATATAATATGCAAGACGTATAGCAAGAGGTAACTGTGTATGAAGCACAATATTATGCACGACGTATAGCTACATGTAATTGTGTATGTACCACAATATTATGCACGACGTATAGCTAGATGTAATTGTGTAGTTGTCAGAATATTAAGCACGACGTATAGCTAGAGGTAACTGTGTTTGAATCACAATATTATGCACGACGTATAACTACAAGTAATTGTGTATGTACCAAAATATCATGCACGACGTATAGATAGAGGTAACTGTGTGTGTGTAGCACAATATCATGCACGATGTATAGCTACAAGTAATTGTGTATGGCGCACAATATTGTGCACGACGTATAGCTAGAGGTAACTGTGTATGAAGCACAATATTATGCACGACGTATAGCATGATATATCTGTGTATGAAGCAGAAATATTATGCACGACGTATAGCTAAAAGTATCTGTGTATGTAGCACAATATTATGCACGACATATAGCTAGAAGTAACTGTGTGTGTAGAACAATATTAAGCACGACGTATAGCTAGATGTAACTGGGTATGAAGCACAATATTATGCTCGACGTTTAGCTAGAGGTAATTGTGTGTGTAGCACAATATTATGCACGACGTATAGCAAGAGGTAACTGTGTATGAAGCACAATATTTCACGACGTATAGCTACAAGTAATTGTGTATATAGCACAATATTATGCACGAAGTATTATAGATGTAATTGTATAGTTGTCAGAATATTAAGCAAAACGTATGGCTAGATGTTACTGTGTATGAAGAACAATATTATGCACGACGTATAGCTACAAGTAATTGTGTATGTAGCACAATATTATGCACGATGTATAGTTAGAGGTTATTGTGTATGTAGCACAATATTATGCACGACGTATAGATACAAGTAATTGTGTATGTAGCACAATATTATGCACGATGTATAGTTAGAGGTTATTGTGTTTGTAGCACAATATTATGCACGACGTATAGTTAGAGGTTATTGTGTATGTAGCACAATATTATGCACGAAGTATTGCTAGATGTAATTGTGTAGTTGTCAGAATATTATGCACGACGTATAGCTTGAGGTAATTGTGTAGTTGTCAGAATATAAAGCACGAAGTATAGCTAGAGGTAACTGTGTATGAAGCACAATATGATGCACGACGTATATCTACAAGTAATTGTGTATGTAGCACAATATTATGCACGACGTATGGCTACAAGTAATTGTGTATGTAGCACAATATTATGCACGACATACAGCTACAAGTAATAGTGTATATAGCACAATATTAAGCACAAAGTATAGCTAGATGTAACTGTGTATGTAGCACAATACTATGCACGACGTATAGCTACAAGTAATTGTGTGTGTAGCACAATCTTATGCACGTGGTATAGCTACAAGTAATTGTGTACGTAGCACAATATTATGCACGACATATAGCTAGAGGTAATTGTGTATGTAGCACAATATTATGCACGACATATAGCTAGAGGTAATTGTGTATGTAGCACAATATTAAGAACGAAGTATAGCTAGATGTAACTGTGTATGTAGCACAATATTATGCACGACATATAGCTAGAGGTAACTGTGGATTTAGCACAATATTATGCACGACGTATAGCTACAAGTAATTGTGTATGTAGCACAATATTATGCACGACATATAGCTTGAGGTAATTGTGTATGTAGCACAATATTATGCACGACATATAGCTAGAGGTAATTGTGTATGTAGCGCAATATTATGCACGACGTATAGCTACAAGTAATTGTGTACGTAGCACAATATTATGCATGACGTATAGCTACAAGTAATTATGTATGTAGTACAATATTATTTACGACGTAAAGCTAGAGGTAATTGTGTATGTAGCACAATATTATGCACGACGTATAGCTAGAGGTAACTGTGGATTTAGCACAATATTATGCACGACGTATAGCTACAAGTAATTGTGTATGTAGTACAATATTATGCACGACGTATAGCTAGAGGTAATTGTGTATGTAGCACAATATTATTCACGACGTATAGTTAGAGGTAATTTTTTAGTTGTCAGAATATTGAGCACGACGTATAGCTAGAGGTAATTGTGTAGTTGTCAGAATAGTAAGCACGACGTATAGCTAAAGGTAATTGTGTATATGGCACAATATTAAGCACGACGTATCGCTAGAGGTAATTGTGTATGTAGCACAATATTAAGCACGACGTTTGGCTAGAGGTAATTGTGTATGTAGCACAATATTATGCACGACGTATAGCTATATGTAATTGTGTATGTAGCACAATATTATGCACGACGTATAGCTATATGTAATTGTGTATGTAGCACAATATTAAGAACGAAGTATAGCTAGATGTAACTGTGTATGTAGCAGAATATTAAGCACGACGTATAGCTAGATGTAACTGTGTGTGTAGAATAATATTATGCACGACGTATAAATACAAGTAATTGTGTATGTAGCACAATATTATGCACGACGTATAGCTAGAGGTAACTGTGTAGTTGTCAGAATATTAAGCACGACGTATAACTACAGGTAATTGTGTACTTCTCAGAATATTAAGCTCGACGTATAGCTAGAGGAAATTTTGTAGTTCTCAGAATATTAAGCACGACGTATAGCTTGAGGTGATTGTGTACGTAGCACAATATTATGCACGACGTATAGCTACAAGTAATTGTGTATGTAGCACAATATTAAGCACGACGTATAGCTAGATGTAACTGTGTATGGAGCACAATATTATGCACGACGTATAGCTAGAGGTAACAGTGTAGTTGTCAGAATATTAAGCAAGACGTATAGCTAGAGGTAATTGTGTAGTTCTCAGAATATTAAGCACGACGTATAGCTAGAGGTAATTGTGTAGTTGTCAGAATATTAAGCACGCCGTATAGCTTGAGGTGATTGTGAGTGTAGCACAATATTATGCACGACGTATAGCTAGAGGTAATTGTGTATGTAGCACAATATTATGCACGACGTATAGCTACAAGTAATTGTGTATGTAGCACAATATTATGCACGACGTATAGCTAGAGGTAACTGTGTAGTTGTCAGAATATTAAGCACGACGTATAACTACAGGTAATTGTGTACTTCTCAGAATATTAAGCACGACGTATAGCTAGAGGAAATTTTGTAGTTCTCAGAATATTAAGCACGACGTATAGCTTGAGGTGATTGTGTATGTAGCACAATATTATGCACGACGTATAGCTACAAGTAATTGTGTATGTAGCAAAATATTAAGCACGACGTATATCTAGAGGTAATTGTGTATGTAGCACAAATTTATGCACGAAGTATACCTACAAGTAATTGTGTATGTAGCACAATATTATGCACGACGTGTAGCTAGAAGTAACTGTGTAGTTGGCAGAATATTAAGCAAGACGTATAGATAGAGGTAATTGTGTAGTTCTCAGAATATTAAGCACGACGTATAGCTAGAGGTAATTGTGTAGTTGTCAGAATATTAAGCACGACGTATAGCTTGAGGTGATTGTGAGTTAGCACAATATTATGCACGACGGATAGCTAGAGGTAATTGTGTGTGTAGCACAATAATATGCACGACGTATAGCTACAAGTAATTGTGTATGTAGCACAATATTAAGCACGACGTATAGCTAGAGGTAACTGTGTATGAAGCACAATATTATGCACGACGTATAGCTAGAGGTTATTGTGTGTGTATCACAATATTTTGCACGACGTATAGCTAAATGTAATTTTGTGTGTAGAACAATATTATGCACGACGTATAGCTACAAGTTATTGTGTATGTAGCACAATATTATGCACGAAGTATAGCCAGATGTATTTGTGTAGTTGACAGAATATTAAGCAAGTCGTATAGCTAGAGGTAATTTTGTGTGTAGAACAATATTATGTACGACGTATAGCTACAAGTAATTGTGAATGTAGCACAATATTATGCACGACGTGTAGCTAGAGGTAACTGTGTAGTTGTCAGAATATTAAGCACGACGTATAGCTAGATGTAATTGTGTAGTTGTCAGAATATTAAGCAAGTCGTATAGCTTGAGATAATTGTATGTGTAGCACAATATTATGCACGACGTATAGCTACAAGTAATAGTGTATGTAGCACAATATTATGCACGACGAGTAGCTAGAGGTAATTGTGTAGTTGTCAGAATATTAAGCACGACGTATAGCTAGATGTAATTGTGTAGTTGTCAGAATATTAAGCAAGACGTATAGCTAGAGGTAATTGTATGTGTAGCACAATATTATGCACAACGTATAGCTACAAGTTATTGTGTATGTAGCACAATATTATGCACGAAGTATAGCTAGATGAAATTGTGTAGTTGACAGAATATTTAGCAAGACGTATAGCTAGATGTAATTTTGTGTGTAAAACAATATAATGCACGACGTATAGCTTCAAGTAATTGTGTATGTAGCACAATATTATGCACGACGTGTAGCTAGAGGTAATTGTGTATGTAGCACAATATTATGCACGACGTGTAGCTAGAGGTAACTGTGTATTTGTCAGAATATTAAGCACGACGTATAGCAAAATGTAATTGTGTAGTTCTCAGAATATTAAGCACGACGTATAGCTAGAGGTAATTGTGTAGTTCTCAGAATATTAAGCACGACGTATAGCTTGAGGTGATTGTGTATGTAGGACAATATTATGCATGACGTATAGACACAAGTAATTTTGTATGTAGCAAAATATTAAGCACGACGTATAGCTAGATGTAATTGTGTATGTAGCACAATATTATGCACGACGTATACCTACAAGTAATTGTGTATGTAGCACAATATTATTCACGACGTGTAGCTAGAGGTAACTGTGTAGTTGTCAGAATATTAAGCACGACGTAAGGCTAGAGGTAATTGTGTATTTGTCAGAATATTAAGCACGACGTATAGCTAGAGGTAATTGTGTAGTTGTCAGAATATTAAGCACGACGTATAGCTTGAGGTGACTGTGAGTTTAGCACAATATTATGCACGACGTATAGCTACAAGTAATTGTGTATGTAGCACAATATTATGCACGTCGTATAGCTAGAGGTAACTGGGTATGAAGCACAATATTATGCGCGTCATATAGCTAGATGTAGTTGTGTTGTTGACAGAATATTAAGCAAGACGTATAGCTTGAGGTAATTGTATGTGTAGCACAATATTATGCACGACGTATAGCTACAAGTAATTGTGTATGTAGCACAATGTTATGCACGAAGTATAACTAGATGTAATTGTGTAGTTGACAGAATATTAAGCAAGACGTATAGCTAGAGGTAATTGTGTATGTAGCACAATATTATGCACGACGTATAGCTACAAGTAATTGTGTATGTAGCACAATATTATGCACGTCGTATAGCTACAGGTAACTGGGTATGAAGCACAATATTATGCACGATGTATAGCTAAAAGTAATTGTGTATGTAGCACAATATTATGCACAAAGTATAGCTAGATGTAATTGTGTAGTTGTCAGAATTATAAGGACCACGTATATCTACAAGTAAATGTGTATGAAGCAAAATATTATGCACGACGTATAGCTAGATGTTATTGTGAGTGTAGCACAATATTATTCACGACGTAAAGCTACAAGAAATTGTGTATGTAGCACAATATTAAGCAAGACGTATAGCTAGATGCAATTGTGTAGATGACAGAATATTAAGCACGACGTATAGCTAGAGGTGATTGTGAGTGTAGCACAATATTATGGACGACGTATAGCTAGAGGTAATTGTGTATGTAGCACAATATTATGCACGACGTATAGCTACAAGTAATTGTGTATGTAGCACAATATTATGCACGACGTATAGCTACAAGTAATTGTGTATGTAGCACAATGTTATGCACGAAGTATAGCGAGATGTAATTGTGTAGTTGTCAGAATATTAAGCACGACGTATAGTTAGAGGTAACTGTGTGTGTAGAACAAAATTATGCACGAATTATAGAAACAAGTAATTGTGTATGTAGCAAAATATTAAGCACGAAGTATAGCTAGACGTAATTTTGTATATGTCAGAATATAAAGCACGACAAATAGCTACAAGTAATTGTGTATGTAGCACAATATTATGCACGACGTATTGGTAGAGGTGATTGTGAGTGTAGCACAATATTATGTACGACGCATAGCTAGAGGTAATTGTGTATGTAGCACAATATTATGCACGACGTATAGCTAGAGGTAATTGTGTAGTTGTATGAATATTAAGCACGACGACCAGCTAGAGGTTATCGTGTAGTTGTCAGAATATTAAGCACGACGTATAGCTAGAGGTAATTGTCTAGTTTTCAGAATATTAAGCACGACGTATAGCTAGAGGTAATTGTGTAGTTGTCAGAATATTAAGCACGTCGTATAGCTGGAGGTAATTGTGAAGTTGTCAGAATATTAAGAACGACGTATAGCTAGAGGTAATTGTGAGTGTAGCACAATATTATGTACGACATATAGCTACAAGTAACTGTGTATGTAGCACAATATTTTGCACGACGTATAGCTAAAAGTAATTGTGTATGTAGCACAATATTATGCACGACGTATAGCTACAAGTAATTGTGTATGTAGCACAATATTATGCACGACGTATAGCTACAAGTAATTGTGTATGTAGCACAATATTATGCACGACGTATAGCTACAAGTAATTGTGTATGTAGCACAATAATATGTACGACGTATAGCTACAAGTAATTGTGTATGTAGCACAATATTATGCACGACGTATAGCTAGAGGTGATTGTGAGTATAGCACAATATTATGTACGACGTATAGCTAGAGGTAATTGTGTATGTAGCACAATATTATGCACGACGTATAGCTAGAGGTGATTGTGAGTGTAGCACAATATTATGTACGACGTATAGCTAGAGGTAATTGTGTATGTAGCACAATATTATGCACGACGTATAGCTACAAGTTATTGTGTATGTAGCACAATATTAAGCACGAAGTATAGCTAGATGTAACTGCTTATGTAGCACAATATTAAGCACGACGTATAGCTAGAGGTTACTGTGTATGAAACACAATATTATGCACGACGTATAGCTACAAGTAATTGTGTATGTTGCACCAAATTTTTCACGACGTATAGCTACAAGTAATTGTGTAAGTAGCACAATATTTTGCACGACTTATAGCTAAAATAAATTGTGTATGTAGCACAAAATTAAGCACGAAGTATAGCTAGAGGTAATTGTGAAGTTGTCAGAATATTAAGCACGTCGTATAGCTAGAGGTAATTGTGAAGTTGTCAGAATATTAAGCACGACGTATAGCTAGAGGTAATTGTGAGTGTATCACAATATTATGCACGACGTATAGCTACAAGTAATTGTGTATGTAGCACAATATTTTGCACGACGTATAGCTAAAAATAATTTTGTATGTAGCACAATATTATGCACGACGAATAGCTACAAGTAATTGTGTATGTAGCACAATATTATGCACGATGTATAGCTACAAGTAATTGTGTATGTAGCACAATATTATGAACGCTGTATAGCTAATAGTTATTGTGTATGTAGCACAATATTATGCACGAAGTATAGCTACAAGTAATTGTGTATGTAGCATAATATTATGCACGACGTATTGGTAGAGGTGATTGTGAGTTTAGCACAATATTATGTACGACGTATAGCTAGAGGTAATTGTGTATGTAGCACAATATTATGCACGACGTATAGCTAGAGGTAATTGTGTAGTTGTATGAATATTAAGCACGACGTACAGCTAGAGGTTATCGTGTAGTTGTCAGAATATTAAGCACGACGTATAGCTAGAGGTAATTGTCTAGTTGTCAGAATATTAAGCACGACGTATAGCTAGAGGTAAATGTGTAGTTGTCAGAATATTAAGCACGTCGTATAGCTGGAAGTAATTGTGAAGTTGTCAGAATATTAAGAACGACGTAAAGCTAGAGGTGATTGTGAGTGTAGCACAATATTACGTACGACGTATAGCTACAAGTAATTGTGTATGTAGCACAATATTATGCACGACGTATAGCTAGAGGTGATTGTGAGTATTGCACAATATTATGTACGACGTATAGCTAGAGGTAATTGTGTATGTAGCACAATATTATGCACGACGTATAGCTAGAGGTGATTGTGTATGTAGCACAATATTATGCACGACGTATAGCTACAAGTTATTGTGTATGTAGCACAATATTATGCACGACGTATAGCTACATGTGATTGTGTAGTTGTCAGTATATTAAGCACGACGCATAGCTAGAGGTAATTGTGAAGTTGTCACAATATTAAGCACGACGTATAGGTAGAGGTAATTGTGAAGTTGTCAGAATATTAAGCACGACGTATAGCTAGAGGTGTTTGGCTCGACGTATAGCTAGAGGTAATTGTGAAGTTGTCAGAATATTAAGCACGACGTATAGCTAGAGGTGTTTGTGAGTGTAGCACAATATTATGCACGACGTATAGCTACAAGTAATTGTGAGTGTAGCACAATATTATGCACGACGCATAGCTAGAGGTAATTGTGAAGTTGTCACAATATTAAGCACGACGTATAGCTAGAGGTAATTGTGTAGTTGTCAGAATATTAAGCACGACGTATAGCTAGAGGTAATTGTGTAGTTGTTAGAATATTAAGCACGACGTATAGCTAGAGGTAATTGTGAAGTTGTCAGAATATTAGGCACGACGTATAGCTAGTGGTAATTGTGAAGTTGTCACAATATTAAGCACGACGTATAGCTTGATGTAATTGTGAAGTTGTCACAATATTAAGCACGACGTATAGCTAGAGGTAATTGTGAAGTTGTCAGAATATTAAGCACGACGTATAGCTAGAGGTTATTGTGAAGTTGTCACAATATTAAGCACGACGTATAGCTAGAGGTAATTGTGAAGTTGTCAGAATATTAAGCACGACGTTTAGCTAGAGGTAATTTTGAGTGTAGCACAATATTATGCACGACGCATTGCTACAAGTAATTGTGAGTGTAGCACAATATTATGCACGACGCATAGCTAGAGGTAATTGTGAAGTTGTCACAATATTAAGCACGACGTATAGCTAGATGTAATTGTGAAGTTGTCACAAATTAAGCACGACGTATAGCTAGAGGTAATTGTGAAGTTGTCACAATATTAAGCACGACGTATAGCTAGAGGTAATTGTGAAGTTGTCAGAATATTAAGCACGACGTATAGCTACAGGTAATTGTGAAGTTGTCACAATATTAAGCACGATGTATAGCTAGAGGTAATTGTGTACGTAGCACAATATTATGCACGAATTATAGCCAGATGTAATTGTGTAGTTGTCAGTATATTAAGCACGACGTATAGTTAGAGGTAATTGTGTGTGTAGCACAATATTATGCAGGACGTATAGCTACAAGAAATAGTGTATGTAGCACTATACAGTATTAAGCACAAAGTATAGCTAGATGTAATTGTGTAGTTGTCAGAATATTATGCACGATGTATAGCTAGAGGTTATTGTGAGTGTAGCACAATATTATGCACGACGTATAGCTACAAGTAATTGTGTATGTAGCACAATATTATGCACGAAGTATAACTAGATGTAATTGTGTAGTTGTCAGAATATTAAGCACGACGTATAGCTTGATGTAATTGTGAAGTTGTCACAATATTAAGCACGACGTATAGCTAGATGTAATTGTGAAGTTGTCACAAATTAAGCACGAAGTATAGCTAGATGTAATTGTGTAGTTGTCACAATATTAAGCACGACGTATAGCTAGAGTTAATTGTGTACTTGTCAGAATATTATGCACGATGTATAGCTAGAGGTTATTGTGAGTGTAGCACAATATTATGCACGACGTATAGCTACAAGGCATTTTGAGTGTAGCACAATATTATGCACGACGTAAAGCTACAAGTAGTTGTGCATGTACCACAATATTAAGCACGAAGTATAGCTAGATGTGATTGTGTAGTTGTCAGTATATTAAGCGCGACGTATAGTTAGAGGTAATTGTGAGTGTAGCACAATATTATGCACGACGTATAGCTACAAGTAATTGTGTATGTAGCACAATATTATGCACGAAGTATAGCCAGATGTAATTGTGTAGTTGTCAGAATATTAAGCAAGACGTATAGCTAGAGGTAATTGTGCATGTAGCACAAATTTATGTACGAAGTATACCTACAAGTAATTGTGTATGTAGCACAATATTATGCACGACGTGTAGCTAGAGGTAACTGTGTAGTTGGCAGAATATTAAGCAAGACGTATAGCTAGAGGTAATTGTGTAGTTCTCAGAATATTAAGCACGACGTATAGCTAGAGGTAATTGTGTAGTTGTCAGAATATTAAGCACGACGTATAGCTTGAGGTGATTGTGAGTTTAGCACAATATTATGCACGACGTATAGCTACAAGTAATTGTGTATGTAGCACAATATTATGCACGTCGTATAGCTAGAGGTAACTGGGTATGAAGCACAATATTTTGCGCGTCATATAGCTAGATGTAGTTGTGTTGTTGACAGAATATTAAGCAAGACATATAGCAATAGGCATACGTGTCTGTAGCACATTATTATGTACGTCATATAGCTAGATGTAGTTGTGTTGTTGACAGAATATTAAGCAAGACGTATAGCTTGATTTAATTGTATGTGTAGCACAATATTATGCACGACGTATAGCTACAAGTAATTGTGTATGTAGCACAATATTATGCACGAAGTATAACTAGATGTAATTGTGTAGTTGACAGAATATTAAGCAAGACGTATAGCTAGAGGTAATTGTGTATGTAGCACAATATTATGCACGACGTATAGCTACAAGTAATTGTGTATGTAGCACAATATTATGCACGTCGTATAGCTACAGGTAACTGGGTATGAAGCACAATATTATGCACAACGTATAGCTAAAAGTAATTGTGTATGTAGCACAATATTATGCACGAAGTATAGCTAGATGTAATTGTGCAGTAGTCAGAATTATAAGGACCACGTATATCTACAAGTAAATGTGTATGAAGCAAAATATTATGCCCGACGTATAGCTAGATGTTATTGTGAGTGTAGCACAATATTATTCACGACGTAAAGCTACAAGAAATTGTGTATGTAGCACAATATTAAGCAAGACGTATAGCTAGAGGCAATTGTGTAGATGACAGAATATTAAGCACGACGTATAGCTAGAGGACATTGTGAGTGTAGCACAATATTATGCACCTCGTATAGCTAGAGGTAATTGTGTATGTAGCACAATATTATGCACGACGTATAGCTACAAGTAATTGTGTATGTAGCACAATATTATGCACGAAGTATAGCGAGATGTAATTGTGTAGTTGTCAGAATATTAAGCACGACGTATAGCTATAGGTAACTGTGTGTGTAGAATAAAATTATGCACGACTTATAGAAACAAGTATTTGTGTATGTAGCAAAATATTAAGCACGAAGTATAGCTAGATGTAATTGTGTATATGTCAGAATATAAAGCACGACAAATAGCTACAAGTAATTGTGTATGTAGCACAATATTATGCACGACGTATTGGTAGAGGTGATTGTGAGTGTAGCACAATATTATGTACGACGTATAGCTAGAGGTAATTGTGTATGTAGCACAATATTATGCACGACATATAACTAGAGGTAATTGTGTAGTTGTATGAATATTAAGCACGACGTACAGCTAGAGGTTATCGTGTAGTGTTCAGAATATTAAGCACGACGTATAGCTAGAGGTAATTGTCTAGTTGTCAGAATATTAAGCACGACGTATAGCTAGAGGTAATTGTGTCGTTGTCAGAATATTAAGCGTGTCGTATAGCTGGAGGTAATTGTGAAGATGTCAGAATTTTAAGAACGACGTATAGCTAGAGGTAATTGTGAGTGTAGCACAATATTATGTACGACGTATAGCTACAAGTAATTGTGTATGTAGCACAATATTTTGCACGACGTATAGCTAAAATAAATTGTGTATGTAGCACAAAATTAAGCACGATGTATAGCTAGATGTGATTGTGTAGTTGTCAGTATATTAAGCACGACGTATAGCTAGAGGTTATTGTCTACTTGTCAGAATATTAAGCACGACGTATAGCTAGAGGTAATTGTGTAGTCGTCAGAATATTAAGCACGTCGTATGGCTAGAGGTAATTGTGAAGTTGTGTGAATATTAAGCACGACGTAAAGCTAGAGGTGTTTGTGAGAGTAGCACAATATAATGCACGACGTATAGCTACAAGTAATTGTGAGTGTAGCACAATATTATGCACGACACATAGCTAGAGGTAATTGTGAAGTTGTCACAATATTTAGCACGACGTATAGCTTGAGGTGATTGTGAGTGTAGCACAATATTATGCACGACGTATAGCTAGAAGTAATTGTGTGTGTAGCACAATATTATGCACGACGTATAGCTACAAGTAATTGTGTATGTAGCACAATATTAAGCACGACGTATAGCTAGAGGTAACTGTGTATGAAGCACAATATTATGCACGACGTAAAGCTAGAGGTAATTGTGTAGTTGACAGAATATTAAGCACGTCGTATAACTAGAGGTAATTGTGAAGTTGTCAGAATATTAAACACGACGTATAGCTAGAGGTGTTTGTGAATGTAGCACAATATTATGCACGACGTATAGCTACATGTGATTGTGTAGTTGTCAGTATATTAAGCACGACGCATAGCTAGAGGTAATTGTGAAGTTGTCACAATATTAAGCACGACGTATAGGTAGAGGTAATTGTGAAGTTGTCAGAATATTAAGCACGACGTATAGCTAGAG
>PNEQ01065009.1:0-12843 GCA_003012365.1 Medauroidea extradentata
ACGCCCGACAGCAGCATTTTTGTAGAACTCTGCACAAACGTGTGACTTACGACTTTGTTGCACGTTTTTGATGTGACGCACACGGTTTTGAGCGGTAAACTTTTGATATGTTATTTAGCATATTGAAATCTATAAGTGTGCCAAAATTCAGCTTTGGACAAATTTTTTGAAGGTCAAAACCTTTGTTTCCTGGGCTATTAGTTAACTTTCACAATTAAAGCACAAAAAATGTCTACCATCAATTAATTAAACAGTACAAATCACAATAAAATTCAGTCATATATACAATCAACATCTTTCAAGTAGTGACAGTGTACAACCTTAATAGTCCGGCGTAGTGATGAATCGTCGTGTGCTGCGCAGCAACCCGAGTGCACCGCTGTCTTCACTCTTGAGGTCTTCGGTTCGACTCCCGTCGCGTACCTCCTTCTTCGCCCGTCAGCCCGCCGTAGCAGTCCTCTTGATTCGCCCAACACTGCTCCGAAGGTAGCCGCCTGCCGCCTCACAGTAGACTCTGACGTCACCAAGATGTCTTCACCAGTCTCTCTCCACAGGCGTAGCACCTTCCTCTAGCACTACCAATAGCGAACTCGCCTCAAATGTGCCGATTCTGCGCTTTTATACTAGGCCAGACAGTCGGGTCTTCCCCGCATTTCAGGGGTCTAAAATAGACATTACATCGTGTTTCTGACATGATTTTAGCCACGTAGGCCGCCCTCGAAGGGTTAAAGCGCAGTTGGGACAGGTATCTATGACGTAGTTTCGGCGGGATTCCCACCACGAGACTCCCGGGCTTTGAGTCATGGTCCAGCCCTCAAGGTGTTTCGACACAGGCCCCATACAGCCCGCCCTCAGAAACACAGCATGCAACAGTATGTTCCTTCCCCTGTTTCTGGTTGTTGCGGTTTAGTACTCAGTTGATTTGCCGCACCTACTGTGATCGTGGTTCTATTCTCGGCGAAGTCGCAGGGGTGTCATTTGGGGCAACAGGGGGGGTCAAATGCCCCCCCCCTGGATTTAGAATTTTATGTGTACAAATATATTTTTTGTATTTTTAAATGTAAATAATGCTAACTTAAGAACATAAAACAGAAGTTTTATTGTTAAAGTATTTCATTTATACATGCTTAATAAATAAAAAAGATGCAACAAAGTCACTGTCGCCAGAAAACAAAATCTTGCCCCCCCCCCCCTAGAAAAACCTGAAATGACGCCCCTGCGAAGTCGTATCTGAGAAAAGTTGCATATGGGGTAGGCTTTCTTGGGGTACTTTCATATAATCTTTCTTCGCATTTCCCAAATACTCCATTTTCATCTAGAATCAGCACCACTCCAGTCCACTCAATTATTCGTCTCCTACCAGTTTATCCCTTAACTTCATTTCCGGTGCCAAATAACTTAGTACATATGGTAGGTTTTTTTCCACACGATTAAGGCCACGTCCGGTAGTTTCACAGTGATTTTGAACATGTTTATTCAACGCTACAACATTTTCATGTCGCATAGTCTCTACAGTTTTGTCAAAAATGTATCATTATTTTATCTGATTTATTTGTACCTATATACGTCATAGTTTTTTAAAAGATTTTGCGTCCCAAGTATCATCAGATTTGTTATGAAAAAAAGCCAGAATCTAAAAAAATATTACGAATGAACTGTGCAATATTTTGCACAACGCCTGCATAGAATTGTACATTAAATGACTGTTCCTATTCTCAAAATGTATTATAATTTTTTTTTTCTAAAAAATAGGTTGAGTTTTTTGAACCAACGTGAAGAATTAACTACCTAGCATGAGTGTCGCCTTAGTTTCACACTGCAATATTTGCTAACGTTTTTATATCAACTACATACGAAACTAACATAAATTTATATTTTGTGGTAACAAGTGTGTTCTTTAATTTTTTAAAAATAAGTATTCGTAAGGAATAACACTTCAAATTAGTAATTTGTTTACTCATTTTTAAAGGGAAATGAGGGAAAACAAGATAAAAATTTTGAGACGAATTCGGGAGCGTTAAAATATGTACAGGAACGTTTTTTTTTTTTTTTTTAATTTCGTTTATTAAACTACTACAATTTCCTTCTCACAAAAGTACTACACTGTAATGCACAAATTGCCAACTTCATGGTTGACGTTACAGAAACAGTTGTTTTTAGTAAAGATAAACTTACAGGAATGGGTAAAGTGTTAGCAAGGCGTGCGATAGCATACCGAACCAAGAAGCTTGATCTTCGTCAAGATGTTCCTCCGTGGCGTTGTTGGTGAGTGGAGTAAGTGCTACAGAAGGGAAACCCATGTTCATCCCAGACGGTACAGCTGCCATTGCAGCTATTAGTCCAAGCAGTACCTGTTCAACACACAAATATTAGCCTGTTCCTGGTGTCATAATCACCTAAATTGTTGATAAGAACCACACAATAAATAAGTGTGTTTATGTGTGTGTACACATATATTTACACACATACATCCGTACATATATCTAGAACAAATTTTCAAAAACAGACCAATAATTACTTCAACTCATTTTCTGTGTAATTTCGGTGAGTTACACACAGACGTGTAATCAGATTCAATTATTTTTTTTCAACTATCTGGCAAACATGTATGTTTTCATTCAATATCAGATATGTTCCGCTTCTGTTATTGTGTATTCATAACAAAAGCCAAACAGGAGCTACCTGTTGAGAGGTGAAGATTTGCGAAATACCACCTCTGACTAGTTACTAATTTTAAAGCCCAACATGTCCCCAATGTTCATTCAGAACTAGATATGACTTTTTTTTTCTTGAATAATAAAAACATATAGATTATTAACATATGTTATAATACTTTCCATAATTTTACAGTTAAAATGAGTAACAATATGTCTGCCATAATTAATTTTCGTTTGTATCCCAACATTAAATTTATTTTGCTTTCCCGTAAAATTGCACAAAATGGATAAGTCTGGTTCTCTCTCTCTCTCTCTCTCTCTCACACACACACACACATATATATATATATATATATATATATATATATATATTACAACTTTTAAAAAGCTTCGTCAAGTTATTAGGAAAAGAAATGAAGAAATTTTGGTAAGCAAGTAACATCTACGTATTTTGCGCTTGTTAGGTGTAACATGAAATGAGTATGGAGTAGTGCTGGAATGAAGGGACGGAGGAAACGAAGATCCCCGAGAAAACCTGCCAACCAGTGGCATCGACCTGCATAATTCCCACATGCGAAAATCCGGGGACCGATACTCCCGGGAGTTGAACTCGGATTGCCTTGATGAGAGAAGATTGCTCTAGCCAATGCGGTAACAGAATCGCTGCCACCATGTTGTTGGGGTGCGAAGACAAGTAAAGCGATATGTTATTAAAACAGTTATGGTCGCAGAGGCTGCTAGATACACGTAATTCGACACACAAGTTGTATCCTGTGAGGTTCGCAATCTGCGCTGACATGGCAACAACTTGCTCGGTTTGCGTAATCTCTCCCGTTCACTTGACCTGCTCACTTGACACGTATGCATGTAGTTGCAGACACACAGAAGTGCAACGCTGCGATTTTGACGGCGGTAGTTCCTAATTATCTTAGTAGCGAAATAAGAAATGAATAATGGTGATAGTTGATTATGAATCTACTCTAGTACATTAAGGCGTTTGAAAATACAGCTTCCCTGATATTCCTTCGATCTGCGTTATCATCACAGAGAACTAACTTCATGTATGATAATGGGAACGACCCCAAAAGGGCATCGAATCGGAAATGTCCTGTTGGAATGCGACAGATACACCACTCAACCTTAGTGATGAAGCGCTGTTAGATTATACACAATGAGTTAATGGAATTAACGAGTCTGCATGAATCAATAGTAGAGGCGGTACGCTGCACATATGGTTAATGTATTGCATTTTTGAACAAACAATGACTCTTAGCATAGTTGTAGTTGGAATTTGAAAGAACCATTTAAGAAGATTAAGTAAGCGAAATTTCATTTAGAATTAAAAATGGCAGCGATTTTCTAAAATGTCTTCCTAAGGCAAGTCGTTGTAATTTTTTGTATCGTGTCATCATGTTTGATTTGATTTTCGTATGTTTTTACTAGTAGAATAATTTTATAATGTCAAACTATGTGTCAGTAATAAAAAATCGTCATTTTCACGCATAAGCACACAAAATTTAAAAATTATTTAAAACCAAACAATAGTAGGCCTACCGAAATACCAAAAAAAAATTTTTGCTTTGGATTAGGTACTTCCTACTGCAATTTTTGCACATCAACGTGTATGAGATATCGGTAGTTGTGAGAAGTCTTTACTTAACGTAAATACCTCTTTACATCCATATTTCAGAAGTTCTCTGCAGGCTTGCCATACTGCTAGTTGTGTAGACCACTCTGTGGAGTCCACTGCTCAATAGTCTTTGTCCAGATCCAATGATCTGCAGACGGTGCGTCAGTAATGATACTGTCTGCCTGACTCCATAAATGCCCAGCTTGGCATGTGGCTCGACGAGTGTGCAATGCAAGCGCATCAAATGTAGAGGGAAGACTTGTTAGTGTTTTCACTTTAATCGTGAAAAGAAATTTTCATGATGAGTTAATATTCTCAAGTTCCAGTGTTATGCCACCATACAAAATAATTACAGCATGTTCCAAGAGCTGTCCCACGTCGGGTTGAAGTGCATGCAGTGGACTACAAATGGCTATGAAAGGCTCCAGCTACTTAAGCCTTCCATATCTTCCATGCAGAGAATTAACCATTGCCACTGAAAGATGAGATTGTGTCACAGCCAGTAAACGCACCGAGTCCACGTAGCTTAATGGATTCTTCTTCTCTCACTTTTTCAGTAATCTGATGAATAGGCAAGTATATTTGGTTTTGTTCAGAACCAGACACAATCCAAAAATCTGTTAGTCCTAATGTAAAGATTTCGCTAATGCGACAATGTCGGTATCCTTAAAAAAAAATCAGGATGCTTTTAATACCGCGGCAGGCCATATCATGCTCGTGTAATATTATCCAATCATGTGTTTCTTCTATTTTGTTACACAGCGTGCCATGTAATGATAGGTTAGTTTTCAGATGACAGAATTTGCGTGTCGACGTTTGCGGCAACATGAACGTGACTGACGTTATGTACATCATAATTCGCCAAAAAAAATTAAAAATTAATTCGTATTGTCACTTCGAAGAAAGTCAGGCCAGTTGCGTGGTAGTATAGTTACTGGAGTTACTTGTAGACGAGTGCCAGATTCTCGTTGCTGTCGAGCCCCACCCTTTAAGCTATAATCAACTTGTCCCAAACCAAATCAATACGATTGCCACGTAGGCCCGCAACATTTCTTAGCACAGTACGCTTAAACTCTTTTTCGCAATATAGTATTCTTGAGATGTGTTTGAAGAGTTTGGTTTCATACCATGTATAAGGGTTGCACAATCATACACAACTGCGTCGCAATGCCGACCGATTCAACGTAATCTACCAATTTAACCAGGATATTTGACAGATCACGTTTTTTTCTGTCAGAATGATTGAATTTGTAGACTATGAAGGTGTACATGAACTGATTTTGGTGGAAAAAGAACTCATCAAGTTTCATGTCCCTGTTCTGACAAGAAAGAAATAATTAAGGGAAAAGCTGTTCATCAGTGTACTAACCCTTGATTTCATGCACCAACTTCGTCGAATTTGCAGTAAATATTTATGCAATAAGTTTTTTCAAAGGCTTGGAAAATGTGTTTGATCTATCTCGATAAGTCTTTCCTTTACAAAAGTCTTGTACATATTGTGACCATCAACTTCCAAAGTGTTTCAAGTATCTACGCTTTCCTTACTCACTATCAATCTGCTGTCGACTGCAATGAGATCGTCAGTTATTTCTGGAAATGGATTTCCCATTTCACAGAAGCTCTATTTTAATGCACATGTTTCATTCCAAAACATATTTTGGTATGCTGCATACTGTTCGCGAGGTTTGTCTAAAATTTCACATTCGGTTAGAAGGAATTAATTTAGTAACCTACAAATTTCGGGCAGCTACAATCACCAACGACGAAGTACTGTTGGATTTTCTGCAAGCCCCACTGCACCAGCATCATCTTTAACAACTGCGTTTTTTGTTCGTTGGCCTGGTCTACAGCAAATGCAGAGATTGGTCAAGTAATTATGTGAACAACAAAGTTTCCTCTCTTCAACTCTTCATGTACTCCGATGACTCTATCACAAAGCTCTTCAACATCATTTACATGAATAGACAGTAAGCATGAGTACCTTGTATGATAAAACACAAAAAGAAACATGGAAGCATGTGTTTAAGACATTCTTTGAAATGGTTGTAGTTACATTCACTTTTGGAATGTTCGAATGATATCCATTAAGAAATAAATCGAAGTTCACTTTTAAAGCCTGATAATTTGTTTCCCTTCAGCCGTTCTGCATTTTTCTGCAACTTTTTAATGTAAACGTAGCATCTTAAGTAATGGTCAATGTGTGTAAATTGTACCGTAGTGAGAAGTTAACGTCGGGGATCATTACACACACTATTTAATTACTATTCTTAACAAGGCAGTTTTAAAATTTGCTCACCTTAACTTGGACAGCCTATAAAAGAAATACGACTTTTATGTTTTGCAAATTACTGAAGTTATTAAAATATAAACATAAAACGTGGTAAACTTCGTGTTCAAAGTTGCCAAACTTTTTCAAAATGAATCTCTGCTTCTATATGCCGATACGTTCAATATTGTTAATATTCAATGAGAGTAACTAATAGTTTTGCCTTTTTTCCATACAAACTCTTAAATAGATATGAGAAAATATAATTAAATAAACAAAGCACCTAGTGTCGATAGTATTCTTAATATAAAACTGAAGAGTAAAGTGAGTCAAGTTTTAAGACTAGTAATTTCTGCCGTGTTTCTTTTTAAGCTGAGCAAACAGTCTAACGCTAGTTCTAGCATTGGGGCATATGTGCTGCCTACTTTTGACAATCTTGAGGTAACCTGAACTCGGTCGCGAATCAAGACTTGCATACGGAACATTGTATGAATAGGGTAGATTTACAAGAAAATATCTAAGCGTAATGCAAAATACGAAACCTCAGAACAAATCAATGTCGCATTTCACTACGAACTGTGCCAACAGAATTATATTAAGACGACAAAGTGAATGTGATCTCAATGTGCTGAATCCTTACGTATCAATGTTAAAGAATGGAAGCTGTCAAGATCAGTAGTGGAATGTAATGCTTTTAAAGTTCAGTTTTAAACAGGATTATTACGTGCTATCTGCTTTTTTCTAATGTAAAATGTTTCCGGCAAAAGAGTAACTATATAGTTAAATGATTTGACTATAACTAGTTTAGAAGAACGAATACGATCATACTTACGGTTCTGTGTTTATAAAGTTTTCCACGGAAATTTTGACATTTCGGATTACCACAAAAAAATGTCGTGTCTCGCGATAGAATTGGGTATAAATCTACGTATATATCTACAGGTGTGTCACAAAGATTTATGAAATCTATGCCATTTAATAGTATTTTGTTTGAACTCTTAATCCCTTTATTGCTTTACCTTTTACGTGCCCATGTCCATATAATTATTACACAATGTTAACAAACATTTTATGTCTTTAAAGCACCCTGCTGTTGTTGTTTTATACGTTTTTCGTCGGTTGAACTTTAAACGATTCCATCACATTATCACGATTACTTAACTACACTTCCTCCCATGTGTTGAGATAAACTGCTCTTGTTTACCGACGTTATTATTGCTGTACAAGACGACGAATACATATTCATAAACATACCCATACCGTTTGAGACTATAACCCTTTAGCTTAGGGACATCCTCCAATTAATATTCCATTTCCTCAGAAACTATTATCTAATCACTGTATTTAAATGTAGTTTTCACGCGAAAATTACGTACTGTTAACGGAGCGCTTGAGGGAAACTTTTTTGTTTCAAACAGGTTTATATTTGTATGAGATATGGCTTGTTATGTAGACAATAACTGTGACTGTGTTATATGTAAGCAAAATTTTCATGTCAACGTCCAAATTTAAATAAAACGGTTTTATGCTTTACAAAGAAACCAACTGACTTACCGAACTGGAAAAATTCACACTGAATAATTAAGATGTAGGCTACAAGGTCTCCTATATAAAAACCAAAAAAATAAAATTAATTGAATTTTGTACGTTAAAATTTTAAATTTTCACTTTTTTAAATACAAATTTTTAAAATTATTATTGTTGTTATATAGGAGACCCTGTAGCCTATAAATTAGTTACTCTGGGTAAATTTTTTCAGTTCGGTATGTCATTTGGTTTTCTTTTGAATCATAAAACCGTTTTATGCAAATTCGGACTTTGATGTGCAATTATAAAAAAAACCATGAAAACTAAATATTTCACTACAGTAAAAAATAGCCACAATGTATGCATAAAAAACAAACCACATATCGTACAGTTGTAAAATTGTTGAAAACAATAAAGATTTTCGGTCAAGAACCTCCTCAAGCTCTCTCTCTTCAAAGTTCTTTTCATTTTTTCCTGACGGTACTTGTTTGCTATCGGTAATGCGATAGTACTTAGTCTTAGTTGGAGTGTACCACCCACTTAGGGCTGCACTTTCAAGCAACCCCACTCTGAGCAGAGATCCTCTCAGTACACGCGGTGGTCTCTACGGGCCTAGTACCCTCTCTGGGCCATTGCATCATTCAAGATAGACTTTGACTCACTCTGACGACCTTGTATAGACACGACACTGCAGTGACTAGAAACAATGCGATCCTTTATCATATATATATATATATATATATATATATATATATATATATATATACATATACACACACACACACACGTATCCTGGGAGCGCGCGGACACTGGACACTTCGACCGACTTTTGCTTTCTTACCATTTGTATTATCGCCTCTAAGCGCAAGACGCTCATCTGACGTTTGTCATCCTTTCTCGACACGAGCAGTGCTGATGAAGAAAAAATTTGTGCAGATGAAGAAAAGAATTTCGTGAAGGTATTGTACGTATAGTAAAGACTGTCATGCTCCGTGATTTTTTCTTTTGCATCATAGATGTCTGCAATATGAATCGTAATTGTACTGTATGAAATACGAAACAATGTCGCGAAGACTTATCTTTAATCGGCTTAGAAATTCTTATTAATATCCTTCGTAAAGGAAACTGTATAAGTGGAGCTATAATTTTTTTCACCTAATTTTGTCAAATTGTGTGTATTATCAACATATTAAACAAATTTAAAATTTTAAGTAAGTTTCATGATTTCTTAAATGAACTCCTTTATAATTATTGTTTAAAATAACGTCATCCTGCTTTGGGAAATTTAAAATACTGATAGGATACAATTCGGAAAACGGCTGGATTTTGGAACAGTAAAATTAAATTACTATACAGTTGAGCGGTGAAATGAAAACAGAGCAATTTATGAAATTCTAAAGAAGCATTTAATCGCTATTTAAACCTATTTTTACCGCAGTAGAAAGTTAGGTGCACTCGTATTACTGCTTCTCTACACAACGCGCAAATATTTCACGTTAAAAGAATTCCTGTCCTTCAAATTTGCGTATTAGTGTGCTCGCTTGCTACTTCATGTAAGATGAATAATATCCCTAGTTTATAACAGGGAGCCCGCAAAATTGATCACTTCACCGTAAATAGCATATAAGTTTACATATTCACTATGTTTCAAACTGAGTTTAAACAGTTGTTGGTAGAATACAGCCAACAAAGCGCAGTACGTATGCAGTTATCTGTTCGTTTGAAAAAATGCGCACTCGAAAGAAAACAATGGAATAAAGAGTTAGTGAAAGCAAAGTTCATAGGTACATTAAGAGGGCGTGGTACATAATTCAACGCTAAAAGCATTAGTCTATAACTGTAGGTTTCTTGAAGCCAATTTGTGAAAATTAAACATTAGCAATCCTAGACAATAGTTTTAGACAACGTTTTAAACTAAATTGTTTCCAATGTTTCGAACTTCTGAAGCACAATCTCTGACGCCGGAACCTCGTGCATTTAACTGTGGCGCAAGAGATCGCGCGGAACGAATCAGTAATTATGGATAAATAAGTTGGCAAATACCGTTATCTAGGATTGTCATTGTGTATTTTTATTCATATTGGCTTCGAAAAAAACGTAGAAATCAATTTATATTCTCAGCGTTTTTTTTATCTACCACCCACTCTTAAGACGCCCGCCTACCGGCCGTGTGTTTGTGTGAGTGAGGCACGGCGCCAAGGACGATGTTGACCGACTCATCTGGAGCGGTATCGCCTCTACCGCAAGACACTGAAACGGTGTGTAGTAGTATCGTAGATCACTCAACTGATACTTTCAGTTGTTACCCCATATTTTTATAGGTGAAACGTTTGAGCAAAGCCCACTGTGTATTTCCACAGTTGTTTCACACGAATCCCGTGAGTAGTTGCTCAGATATAACAGGTTGAAAACCTGTCTTTAGCCATTTTGAGGGGCTTCGAAATGATTTTTATAGTTGACATGATGCTTTGAAACAACCTTTTCGTCGCATGTAGAATAGTTGCGTTAAAAAACGTATGTATGAACATACTTCAACGCTATGATCTTTGAAAGAACTGTGCAATGGGAGTGCATGACTGGATTTATTTACTTGGACATACTCCATTGCGAAATAAATGACTGTTAAAAGGAAACTAAAAATAATACAAGAAAACATAAATAAGCAGAGTATGCTTTAGTCATCAGGATACATACACAACATGAAATTCCTTTATTTCTCTGAGGAAGCTGGAAAAGAAAATGGTTTATTTATCACGATGTTCCAACAATTTGACTTTTCTCTGCAAATGCCGCAGTGAAGGTGTAATTCCTAAATCTCCTGTGAGCAGCAAACAGGCTCAAAAAATAGCCCTGAAAGCTAGCCAAAAGTTTCTGAGCGAAAGAATTTCGGCCTACCACTGTCAAAAGTCACAACTGAACAATGAAATATCGGCAATACAGCTTAAACTACAGTCCATAATTAGTACAAAAGATTTTAATTGCACATACCAGTCCATCACAAACCTTGTCCAGAAAAAATCAGTCAAGTGCAAAGAAAGGCAAAAAGATAAATTATCCAAGCTGACCAGTACCCTGAACACCAAAACACCCTCCCCACCAAAAAGAAGTAACACAGTTATTAATGCATCATCAAAAAATTTGTCAAACTGCGAGGAAAATGTCTTGCAAAAAGGCCTCAATTTCTGCATTGCTCCACGACACATTCCAGCACTTGACATAGTTTCATCCGTTGAGAGCGCAATATACAAACTCCCTGCTGCTAAACAAGACGAATTTCGCTGGACTGTACGCACAGCGATTAATTCAGCTGACTCACCAAAACCTAATATATCTCCTGATGAACTCAAAGCCATCAAAAATCTCAAATCTGATCCTGACATTGTAATCCTACCGGCAGATAAGGGCCGTGCTACTGTAGTACTAGATAAATCAGATTATGACAAAAAAATCACAGATCTCATTACCACTGAACAATACACACATCTTGAAAAAGACCCCACTGCCAGCATAGAACGAAAAGTGTACCAAACTTTGAAAAAAACATCAAAGTCACTTTCCAGACAAAATAAGATCAGAGCTGACGCCACACAGCAGTAGGTCACCCCACATATATGGTCTTCCGAAAATCCATAAACCTGACATGCCTCTGCGCCCGATTATCAGCTGTTGCAATGCCCCCTGCCAAAAACTATCAAAATATCTCCTAAAAATTGTTGAACCTCTCATAGGGCAGACGCCAACTTTCGTCAAAGACTCTAATCATTTTATATCCATAGCCAAAACATTGAAAATAGAAAACACCGACACCTTTGTGAGTTTTGATGTCCAAAGCCTTTTTACCAATGTACCTGTGGCAGAAACTCTCAACATTGTCAAGGCCAAGTTGGAAGCTGACCCAAACCTAAAAGACAGAACAACCATACCAATTCCGTCCATCATGGAAATGATTACCCTCTGTGTCACCACAACATATTTCCAGTTTAATGAGAGTTTCTACAAACAAACAGACGGCATGGCAGTGGGCTCTTCACTTTCACCATTCATGGCAAACATATTCATGGAGAACTTTGAGCAGGAAGCACTTAGCCAAAGTAATAGCCCTCCTAAAATCTGGCTCCGTTATGTAGACGACACTTTCACTATCTGGCAACACGGACCTGAAACCCTGGAGGAATTTGTGAACTTTCTAAACTCATTGAGGCCATCAATAAAGTTCACCTATGAGAAAGAAACCATTGGCAGCATTCCTTTCCTGGACGTACTAGTTAGCAGGGAAAACAGCAGTCTGGAAACCAAAGTATACAGGAAACCTACACATACAGGCCAATACCTACATTTTGCATCCAACCACCCTAAAAGCACAAAAACTGGCATAATACGCACACTAGCCAACAGAGCTGAGATGATTTGTTCCAACAAGAAATCCGTAGCTGAAGAACACAACCAAATAAGAAAAGAACTCACAGCCAATGGTTACCCAACAAACACCATCAAATAGCACATGAAACCTAACAGAACACTTAAGTCCACAGAAACAGAAAAACCATCAGGAACCCTAGTTATTCCGTATGTTCGAGGCCTTTCGGAAAAAATAAGACGTCTAGGAAACAAATACGGACTTCGAACAGCATTCCGATCTAAAGCAACCATTAAAAGTATGGTTACCAGGGTGAAACCAGCCACAGACGAACTACAAACACACAACTGTGTATATCAGATACCCTGTGAATGCGGCCATATGTACATTGGTGAAACTGGCAGAG
>PNEQ01065019.1:0-25914 GCA_003012365.1 Medauroidea extradentata
GTCAACGAGTGAAGCTAAAAAACTGCTAGCTGTAAACATATCACATCATCCCGGGATAACTATGTAACTTAGGAAAGATTTGTTTGTAGACTATTTAATTGCAATGTTCCGTCGAGGATACATGACATTTAGTATCCACGTTTCATCAAAATTTACGATGTAAGGTCACTTTTCACAATTCGTGTTAAAGTTGGTTTTTAAGCAAAAACCTACTAGTGCATTGTATATTTTTTTTACACATGAACTACTGCACTCACGTGAAAAAACACGTTACCGTTACGATACTCATAGTTTGTACGTTATTTGAGAATTTTTTCATGACGTTTGGTCCAATAACGAGCGGGATGCTCCGCTCCTGGGGACATGGCGACCGGCTCTCTATCCTCTACGGCACGGAGCCTGCAGCCGACTGTCTGCACGGGAGGGAGGGTAACGCGCCAACCTCCCCTCCACTTCATGGAAAGATGCGTGGCGAGCAAGAGAAGGTCACACCCCCTGCTTGAAACTCCGCCTCCTGGCCACTCAGTTCTAGGTCACGCAGACAGTTGCGGAGTTCTCACGCCTGTAGCTAGGAACCTTAAGTGTTGTTAGGACCACGGTCGTAGAAGTACAGGTCTGGAATTTCGCCTATCTACCAATGCTATTGAGTTGACCCCGTTATGACTGAAAGCGCCACTAGTAATGAAGTGTTGTTTTAACATTGCAATATAGCGTCGTACTAGCAGTTCTCCTAGCAGCTCCGACACGTGCACGCTCCTTGTATTCCATTTACACAATGTTCAAACAACACCAGAGTACCAATGGCGCCAATCAGTCATAAGAGGGTCAATTTTCAACCCAAGTGTCCAGACCTGTTCCTCTATGGCCGTGGTTAGGACCTTAGCTTTTTTATACACGACCGTCCAACACATCATCGCCTCTAGGCGCGAAGTTCTAAACTAACGTCAAAAGCGTTTTTGTAGAAAGTATTTTTCAACGTGACTACAAGCGATGACCTAGTTACTTTATCTGTCGAAGTACGTGCTTAAGTCAAATGATGGTTTCTATAATTATGTTTTATAATTACGGTTGACAATTTCTCAGCTACAACAACGTGAAGAAACATTTAAGGAGCTTAGCAATATATATTTTTAAAATAAACAAACGAAAGTTTTAAAAACATAGGGACACAGTTTGGAACGTGTCATTTTTTCGTAGACGCACAGGGTATACGTTTAATAGTTACGTAAAAACAAATACTTTTCGCACCACACTACACCACGGCTCACGTAACAGGTCGAACTAACTCTTAAGGGCGCCGTCTACCCGCGCGTGAGAGGCTTAAAAACGACGGAGCAGTAAGGTCGACCTTGAAGCGCGCATCAAATGCCGCGTCGCCTTAACGATACAAGCTCTGAACTAGCGTGCAAGGTTCCCGCCGAATGGATTTTACTATGGGACACTAAGCGGTGACCATATAATTTTATTGGTGGAAAGTCTGCAGCTAAGTTCAGTGCACATCGCAATCTGAGTTTCACATACATCCGGTTAGTACATTTTGAAGTACGGCAGTCTGAAAAGGCCGTTTTTAGCCATGTTGGAGGGATTAAAAACAGTGTTTTTAATGAGCGTGGCGTCTTAACAATGAGGTTTCGACCTTGTCTGAAGTTTGTTTTCTTTTCGTACGTTTTCACAGTGGTCATACGTGGAGTATTTTCGCAGAAAAAAACCTGTTTACAAACACGCTGCAACGCATTTGATGCGTGGGGTAGGCGGCCGCCTTAAGAGAAGTTCTCAAGGACAAGACACACGTCAATTGAGTGCCTTGCACATAGAGACGATGTGACAAGTGATGGACGTGTAATAGTCGTTCTCACAGCCTGCGGTTAGTAACGGTCAATGTGGTCTGACAGCACCTATATTAGATCTGTATAGGACCATTCATTTTTTGTACCTGAATAAAGGATGATTAAATACTCTTACAAGTATATCTCAAATCCTAATCGTCACAGAAACGGCAAAATAAATCTCGAGGTGCCATTACAAACGACGGTATCACAAATACAAAGGTTTGGTTAGTGTTAAAAAGGAATGTTTGCGTGCTTCCATACGAATCATTCTGTTTGCGTCAACCAAATATTTTACTGTCACGAGTACGTTCTTCGCAAAATTAACCACATAATTTTTTGGGTCAACAAAATCAAGTGTGTAGCTTTTCCTATTTTGTTCTGGTAAGATTATTCTTTGTGGGCTCACGTAAATATTTGTTCCGCCACATTCACCCAAATAATTTTGTGAAAATCTCTTTTAAGGGCTTTACGATTGTTTAGCATTTTCGATATAAATCAGGCCGACATAGTTTTTCTACGAACTTATGTGCCATTACTCAATATTCTGACTAAATATATAAACAGGATATTATAGACCACATTTTTGAGAGCAGAAGACTATGCGATCTATTTGGAATGTAAGTCTAATTGTCTCGCAATCCTCACAGTTTTCAGGAAGAAATACGAGGAAGGGTGAAGTGTAAGTAATTTATGTTATGTTCCAGAGATCTCAGAAACAGTTGTAACACTAACCGACAGGATCTGCCTAGACAAGTCCGTTATGGACTTGTACGAAAGCCCTGTATGTAAAGCGATGAATGACGTCAAGAGAGTAAGGGAGAGAGGGTGGCGGTAAGAGAGGAGTAAAAGAGTAATCAGAACTCATTTCAACCACACGACTGCCAGTCACAGCTTTGAATATGTGCTCCCGCCAAACCAGAGTTATTTCCCCTTATCCCTCCTTCCTTCCTACGATCAACCCCTTCGCACCGATTCACTCCTCTCAGTCAGTCATAGGCGCTTACGAAAACGAAATAGGTTTAATCTACTCGGAAGCATTGATCGCGTGATCGGATTTACTCAGCCGTTGGCTGATTAACGTTTTTTTTCGAGCGTTCCAAAACTTTAAGATCTGTATGTTAGCGGCCTATTTAACAAAAAAAAATAAATTGTGAAATCGGCTGAAGCGGTACATTTCAGTCGTCGTAGAATATTCCTTTTGTACTGATACAATATAAGAATATGACATTAATATGTTAGAATTAACCACCGAAAACAAATATCCTTTTGTATCCCACGCTAGAGCCTGTGTTTGTTTACTTGTAACGCGCTTTTTCGTGTATTTCGTCTGCTGGCGGCTATCAGATCTGAGTACATCCGGCGAACAGACCGGTTTGAATATTGATACATTTCGAACAAAGATAGACTGTACTCGCGGCATGTTTTCGAACAGCTTTAAGGTATCTTCAACTCTTATGGAGTACATAGAGAAAGGTTTTCGTAAGCGCCTCATGTCACCCCTCTCCAGCTTCACCACAGGCCGTCACCCCCCCCCCCCATGAAACCTGGACCAACCCCTCCCGCCCACTGCTCCACTACACAGACAACTCCCCTACTACCTCCTTCCCCTCTTCACCCTGCCCAACCAGCTCAGAGGGTACGCCACACATTACGTTTTGACCAAGCGGACGGCACCGCAGCGTTGTACACGGTGCGCGCGGCGGAATATGAAACGAAATTCCTGGCTTTGCAGCCGTCATGCGGCCGCTTCGAAATTAAATTTGTAACGATATTGCGCTGACCCGACTAAATATTTGCTGAAGCTATCTTTTTTTCCCCTCGCTGGGAACGTACCGGACGTGGAGACATGTGCGTCAACGTAACATCACAGTAACATGTTGTTAGAAATGAACGAGAGGATATAAAAAAAAAAGGCATAACATTTTTTAATGTTCCTGCTTGGGATTATCGTAAGTTGCAAATGTTAAGGACTTTGGTCCCATAGAAGTTCTTAATTTTTATATTTTTGCACATATCAGATAATATGTAACTCCCACACATAAAAAATTGGCCCCATAATGTTTGTATAATCACTCATCAAAGTAACTAAATAGTCTTTGCGGGGTAGCCAAAATTAAAACAAGGAATTAACTTGCAAAAACCAGATAATTAACATTGATATTAATTCCTACGAACTACTTAAATACACCTTTGGTGTTACAAACTACAATTTTACATTCTTTATAAATTGATAAAATTATTAAATGTTTGCATAACATTGGGTTGTGGCTGTTACAAAATTTTTTTAAAACAAACTTTTTTGAATTACACTATAATAGGCATCGACACACTGACATTTATTTCCTGTAATTTTGATTTTATATGTTAGTTACTTTTATTAATTCTGGCTACACTGCAACGGCCGTTTAGTGAATTTTATGAATGATTATCCAAAAAACTATGGGGCACAATTTTTTTTATTTGGGGAAATAACATGTTATTTGATGCGTAAAAGTTGAACAGTGTTTGTCACAAATATAAAAGAAATTAATTATCAGGTGACCAACGTCCGTAAATAAGAACTTTATGTTATAATTGATCTAGTACCAACGAAAACGTGTCACTATAGTAAATATACACAGAATAAACCATAAATCGCATCTTGCGTGTTCCGACCAGCTGTGTCTCAGCCTGAAGACTGGAATAGATCGCAATTCCAGATACGTTGCATCGTTGTTTTTAACTTGTTTTGTGTTGTCTCTTGTCTTTTGGTTGTTGTCCACGGTTCACTGTTTTTGTCTACTTTAAAATTTTTATATTTTAGGTATCTGGTTCTATTTGTGTCTGAATGTTGTATCGATATTCGACTGAATTCTACCTTTACAATCCTTTGCTGTCTAATAAAAAAACTGACTGAATTCCTTTGGGATTGATTTTTCCTATGATTTTTGTGTTTTATTTATATATATATATATATTAGTATATATATAGTATATATATATATATATATGTGTGTGTGTGTGTGTGTGAGTGTGTGTGTGTGTGCATGTGTTTAGTACTTTTTCATCCAACACAAGTTCGGTCAACAAATATGAGCAGTGGCGTATGTCCACAAACCAATAAATTCTAATTGTAAACTTGTATTGTAGCAAAAGTTTTAAAATCTCAACCATAATTAATCTACTTACGCTTAAAAACAATACCTGCACAAATTAATTTCTTACCAGGGGAGTCGAAGAAAGGACTTTACGCTCAATATTTCTGCGCCTTAAGCGACCATGCCATGGCCGCGGTCGATTACTCTCTTTTAATTTTGTTTACACAAAAATGAAAAATACAATGTTCAAAAAGAACTGACACATTTCTGTAACCATCACATTAACGTTTGTAAAAAATGTATTGAAATTCTGTACAAGATTACCAAAACCTGATTTACAAAAATGAAAATACAGTAAAAAATAATTATTTTTCCACATCAGTGGCGCGTAGTGAATGTGTTGTTATTCGCAAAATAATTTCATGTAAACATGTAAACGTCCTTTATCCAAAAGTTATTTGATAAATAAGTTCATTGTTATATATAAAGTACAATGAGCATTAGTTTTTTTCCTTATTGGAAGTACAACTACAAGGCTATTCCTTGTAATTTTACAAACATATACTTTGTATTTTATTAGAAGGACAACCATTTTAGTTTTACAAGGAATTTCTTTGGCAACAGGGTTTCCAAATATTTTCTTTGTCAAAGTACAAAAGTTTTTTTACAGCGCATCATCTCCAATAATGGTAGACTTTCAGCTAACTCGTGAGATGCCGCATTATGTTATGTTAGATGAAGTTGTGCCCTTGTTACTGGTTCCTGCTGCTTATACCAAGACTGTACATAGTAGCAAGCAAACAGCAGCTTACCTTGCAAATGCTCCCCACAAACCATTGGTTGACATAACACGCACTCATTTAACTCATCAATCATTTAAATTATTTTCGTTCGTGTGGTCAGACAAAGATCTCGAAACTGTGAAGATCTGCATTGAGAAAACTTTGAACGATGGTAGAAGTACGATATTGGAGTTACACAGCTGAAATGTCGCCGAGCGCCATCGAACCCGCAACCTTCAGAACGTGAGACATTCATGCCTCTGAGGGACAAATGTAATCTAGGGTCACGTACATGATAAAACATTATTTGTACGTTTAGCACGCTGATGTATAGCAGTGGTAAGAAAGTATGTAGGCCTATGGTAAAACTGTTTTCCTTATGTAAGAGGTAGCGTTGCTATAAACTGAGTACTCAGCAGAACTTGTGATTAATCAAAAATACGTTTTATTGCGTCAATAGATGTTAATTTCTGAGAGTATTGAAACGTTTACACTGGTTGTTAGTTACATGGAATTATTTACATTAAAAATAGTAAATATGGATGCAAAACGGCTGAAAACACTTTATGCAGTGCTCACTTTGTCGTGAACGGCCTATATATAGATTTTAAGCAGTCAAATAAATACAGACGTTACTAAACTTCTATAGTAACAATTCTGATAATTTGCTCTATTTACAAAATGAAGCACGTCAAGTGTCCTAAACTGTGTATAACGTAGGGATTCCTGATTTTCGCGAAAATATTTATGCAACCACTTGTCGCAATGTCTTGGTTCCACCTCTGTAGTTCAGCTTGTTTGTTGTTGTCAGAGTGTGTTTGTGTATAGACGTTTCTCATTTGACTCTTATCAGTCAGAATAAGGTTACTGTGAACAACACACGTCCGTGATTTGCAGTAGTAGAAACGTTAAGACACGTGATAGTTAAATACAGCCAATCACAGAGCACGAAGCAGAGCCGCAGATGTGCACACGAGGCACTGAAGCAAACTGATACATAAATATTTTAACCAAAACTAGGGGTCCCTAGATGTAAGATAAAAACTTGCGATATAATTTATCAAGTTTTTTTTACAGTATAATGAAACTTCTCAAAAGCAAGTACATGTAAGTCCCTAGACAAACTGTATTTCATAAATATACATACAAAACATTACTATATAACATTATATAACATACTATATTATATAAACAGTCTAACCGGTATACACAAATGAACTGTGTACATGTATTGCAGCCCATCATTGGAAGTATATCACATCTGAAGGAAACATTCACGCCTTTGTAAGGGAAGACGTTAAAATCTTTCAAAACTCGTATGGCTAGTTGTACACAATACATAGTTACTTAACATAAAAAAATGTGCTCGGAAACAGTTACGGTATAGTATATTCCACGAATGAGAGAACTTTCTGCCAGTTACACTGGCATAGTTTTCAGTCGTCGATTTTGCATCATTATTTGGTTTCTATGGATTTAAGACCGTTAACATCGTTTCATTTTCATTCGCTCATTTATTTAGCTGACTGATTATTTCACTAAAATCATCTGCTGGCTTTTGTTTTTGAAATGAAACTTACCACCTATTTTAAATTGCATACGTTCGTGGAATTGATTACAGTTGCGTGTCTGGAGACCGTGGCAGTAGGCAACCCGTCATACACAACGTGACACGCGCTTTGTAATGTTGTTCAACCTTTTTTCAAATCTATGGGTGGTGATGATAGGTGATCAGCTGGTTCGTACCTCGAGGGAGGGTGGGGGGAGGGCAGACGAAACTGGCGTGGTTAGCCGTTATCTTCCACAGACGTCGCGAGCCTTCATACATTAGTGCGTTGTATGAGTGCGCATAGTCTTTAATTATTCCAAAGCATTCTGTTAAAAGTCACGTGATGGCATAAAAAACCAATCTCCTGCCATTGAGGGGTACTGATCCCTACCACCTCGGATTTAACTGTTTCTTCTCGATAACTTCTGTTCCAGTCGATGTATCAAAAATTTTGTCACGACAAGGCATATATACAAAATTAATCGATTTTCTGTAGGCCCTAATTGCTGGAACCATGATATATTCATTATTTTGCAATGGGAAACAGCTGAATGAAAAATTGCTTTATTTACTGGAGCGACTACAGAGGCCGCAACATTAACAGAAACAACGCAATATATGGATTCCAAAATGGGAATGAAACAATAAACTCTGCCTTGTCAGCGTGAAATAAGTAAAACAATGTGTATATTCGCTGATTTATAAGACAAACCGAAAAAGCGATCTGACAGGGATCAATCCTCCTTTAGGAGGCCGCCTGAGTTTTGCGCGTTCAAGGTCTAGAAGTGTGGAAGCGATATGAACGCCACAGCACGCGCATCACGCCTCTACGAGACATTCATTGGTGATACTGCCATGACTGTAGTCACCTGTATCTTTTAAAAGATTCTGCGCCCAGATTTACATACCTAAAAAGGACCACAAAAAGACACATTTCTTACTTTTTCGGCAGCGTAAAAATTAATTTTAGAGATTCATTAAGGACATGACACGTGTCACTTTAAAAAAATTGGGTATATTTGCTCGACATTTAACGGAAGCTAATTACATCTACGTGTAAGGAAAAATTACTCTGCACATATAAAGGAAAGTTACCCAACTCGTATTGTAATTTTTCGCGAAAATAATTCTACAACAGTTTGTTTCAATGCCTTATGTGCACATATGAAGCTGTGCTTCATGGTTACTGGCAGAACGTATTACTGCACAGACGTGGCTCATTTGACTGTGCCAACAGGAACAAAGTTGCTGCGACACCACACCTCTGTGATATGCGGGTAGAACCCTAGACGCTGAGAGTTATAAACAGCCAATCACTGACCATGAATCAGGGCTGCAGATGTGCTCATAAGGCATAGAAACCGGATTCTTTAAACCAAAAATCATCGGCTCTAGTAATTTTATATAACGCGAGCGAAATTTCCGTGTCGTTTGAGTGGAGAATACACTAGTGTGGAAATTTCAACAGATGTTCAGAAACCAGGTTTCCTGCATAAAGTTTAATAATATTCTCATACAATTGATGAGTAAAACTACGTACTTTACTTTTTGTGTGTACGTGTGTAACGTTCATTGAATGTTATTAGTAACCAGACGTAACTCACACACGCTGGGCAGTTTCCGAATATTCTTGTAACGGCCAAATATCTACACACAGCAGCGAAATTCAAATGCGGGGATGACAAAAGAACACACAAAAACCTACCGAGCCATAGCAACGACCGCCATGGAACCCTCGTACAATCGATGACGAACCCAGATCGTCGTGACGAAAGTACAAGTAATTACGTTTAGAAGTTTCGCGTGGAACAGAATACACATGGCACGCCACAACATTGTACAAGCACCAGACGAGAACATCTCTTATCCATTGCAACCTGTAGATACAGGCGCTATTCATCTGGCATCAGCTTAGAATTCTCAGCCCTGTACACGCACTGGCCACAGACGAATATCCATCAGCTTCTTGGGCCACCGCTGGCGCAGTATGTAGCTAGAGCACTCGTCTTTCATCAAGCAATCCGGGTTCGAATCTCGGCAGGTTTGGTCCCCGGACTTCCGCATGTCGGAATCGTGCCGGACGATGACGCTAGTCACCGGGATTTTCTCAAGGATATCCCGTTTCCCCCACCTCTTCATTCCCGCGCTGCTCCATACATTATGTCACCTCACCGGCGCTACAGATCTAGGTATTAAGCGCTGATCTAAAGTTCTTTAGTCCCCTTATATCGACTTATAACTATACAAACTCGCAGCCCGTGTAATCCCCATGTACTATTTCCTTTGTAATTACTGGCTTGCAGTCGTCAGAGGCGCGTCAAAACAGCTGACGTCCAATAACAGCCGTGGCAGTGAACTAACTAGTATTGACGTTCAACCTGACTTACCATAGATACGCAGAACACTTGTTCCTCATCCCGTAGGTAAATAAATCTGTTCATCTTAAGAAAACCCGAGACGATTACCTAATCACGCGTAATACTTCAAACCCTCACGAAACACATCTTCCAAACCCAAGAAAAAAAGACAGCACCAAAAAAACACGAACTCCTGCCTCATAAAAGAACGAAATAAAATTCGAGGGAGATGACGACGAAGAATATAAAACAAACCATGGCGAAGAAACAAACGGGAGATTTACGAAGCGCGGTTTAGCAGCGCCGTCACAGAAAATACCAATAAGAAAAACATAAAACAGCAGACACGTGAATATAGAGGAATGCGATCGACAAGGGAAAGGCGGAAAATGCGACGATAGCATCGACGAATGCGCTTAGCGGAAGACCGGTAGAGGATTGGGGAATATTGCTGTCGGTATTATCACGACGTATATGTGTCGGTCGCCAGCGAAGCGCGCTGCCTATTGTTATTTTATTGCTGCGTCAGTCCTAGGACAGAGGAGGGGTATGGCGGTGGTCCGCCCACACCCCCCTCAAACGCACACATTTTACGAGCTCGGTCGCGATAGCAGGGGCCTCCACTGGTGACATGATTGTGTGACTGTCAGTTCTGTCAATGAGCCATTAAAAACCTACCCGACCCCCTGCTGGTCGCGGGAAGCCTAGCTCAAAGGTTTTAATGAGTTTCCTGGTCACTCTGCCTCGGTCGCCTCAAACCGCGATATTTACTGCTGTCCCCTGGACGGTGGGCAACCCTCGTAGCATGCGCGCCCTGCACGCTGCCTACCCACACAGGGACACGACAGAAAAACGACGATCGAAAATGAAGCGAACGCGCGCCCACATTTTAACATCGAGGGCGGGACGTAAAAAAAGGTTCACTTGCACTTTTTACTCTATAGAGTATAAAAAATATCGACACGCCAGAAAATAAATGTCTATCTTAAGCCCGTCCAAAATATTTTATGAAACGTTCACGTTTACGGCAGGAAAATGTAATCTTTCCTGCTGCAGGCTTTATTAAGAGTCCTATCTATACAGCTCAGCTGGGGCTAGACGCTGCGTTTGAAGTACGGATACATGGGAGCGATAAGAGCTATATTGGCTCGTGCATCAACAAGCGTGTCGCCTTTATGCGCGGGAAGAGCGTTCAAAAGTCCAGCTCTGCTTCTATAATTTTGTTTTACGTTCCCAGTTTGTATTTTATACTTAACAACAGTCTGAAAAAGCCGTGTTTAGTCATTTTGAGGTTCCCGTAACACTGTTCCTAAACAAGATATAGCTTGTTTCACATAAGAATTCCATTTTTCGACAGTTCTGAAGACCATTATCTGTACCAATTTCTACAGAGAAAATACTTTTGATTTTGATGCCCTGCTGAGTGTTTTAATGCAAAAATCACTTAGGAGAGAAGAAAACACTGCTTATTTCATGGCAACAGTTGTAAAAAGGAATGTGTACACAACTGTCAAAAAATGGAATTCTTACGTGAGACAGACTATAAAAAAAAACAAGTTTAGAGAAGCAAAGTTTGAAATATTTTTTTCATAGATAAAAGTTTGAATACTGGTTAAGTATTATAAAAAAAACACTCCTAACACGATACAACATGCGTGCAATCCGTGCAAGTCTCTTAAAATAGCAATATTCGTGTCAAGAAAATTTTTACCTGTAACTAGTCCCAGCATTGCAATATTCGTTTTAATAAATTCTGAATTTTTTGCTGATCTTGTAAGCATCTACTAGATAAAGCGCACCCTTAAACTGCAATGAAAGAGCCTCTACTCACGTAAATTTCGCAAATTATAGCTCACAGGTTTGCGTACCCATAAACACGCACCTATTTATCATCCTACTAGTAAATCCATAACCAACTTGCTTCTTTGCAAGAAAGGATCAAATATTATTTATCTAAACGGTAAAAAATTACCGGCATAATTATAAATATTTTGTCCTCAATAGCAAGAGCAAAAATCTCATTACGTGTACTATACTATAATATTTTTTATAACAATGTCACAGGTGTATACACACATTATAAGTGAAAAATCCTGTAGATTTTCAAAGACAAAGAGAGTTTTTTTAGGTTATTCTAATATTTTCTTTTCCTTAACGGATATCTTCGCCTAGTGTATGTGGTGAGACAGCATTTCACGTCTGTTCTGATTTTTTACGTGGAACTGCTTGGTTTAGTAAACATACTTCAAATTGTGCTTTTAAATTTGGTTTAATAAAAATTTCTACATAAACCACGCATTTGTGTCCCCTCAAACTAAATAAAAACAAGGTTTTCAGGCTACTTTATCTGGAATAATGCCTACCATATTTATGAAGCAGAAACAAAGGAACACTGGTTTGAATTTAACGCCACACCTTCCCTAACTGTAGCTACAGGATCACCGATTAAAACTCCACTGAATAAATTACTGCAACGAAAACACTGTAGGCCAATTATAGTAATCTGCACATAATGTCGGTATTATTTTCAGTATAAAGTGGTTCCCACTGCGACAAACAACACCAGAAAGCAACAAAAAAAAAACAGAAAACGACGAAATAATCGTGGGGGAATGGTTTTAAAGCAAGGTAAATATATCAGACAACAAAATCTTTATGACTACCTACAACAATGAAAAAGATCGCAGTGAGCGATTTTGTGCAATAAAACGTTATCATTTCTGAAATAATGAGCTGTAATTTACAAGAATTTTTTTTAAATGAAGAAAAAAAGAATAAAGTTCTCACATAATCAAGAATTTGTATCGTAATGAAAGGATTACAATCACGTATCTGAATGCAACTACTTTAATGCACTTGCACATAATAATGCAAGCTACACTTTTAAAAAAATTTACACTGGCTACCAAAACTAGCGAGATAATATGTTATTTGACGTTGGTAAAACTGACAGAATATCAGCAATCACATCGGTAGTCGGAGAAGTAAATTACATTCTGATGACAAAATGCGAACAAACGACGTGTCAGACGCACATCGATTGCTGTTTCGTTGGAAAGGGGGAAGAGGGTTGTGGAAATATTTGGGAGAGGGGGGCGGTGCTCGTACACAAAACACGAGCTGCTATTAGGCGCGGCGAAGTCTGCATTATCAGAGAAGCCAACTGCGTGCGGTCGTTTGAAACATGTGATTGCCGTGGAAATCAGCGAGCTGCTGTCTGAGATCTGATTGCTGAGCTGACTAGAGTTTCAACCTGGCCCATTATGGCCGATATCGCGCCTGAGGGATTCTAGTTTACAGCGAAGTCACTCCTAAAGAACACAGAAATGTTTTTCTTTCAAGTCATGTTATCTTCGAATAGTATGATAGTGTTTCAAAGGAATCAGTATTAAGGGCGCAGTCTACTGCAATTTTCATCACCATTTTTTAATTTTTTATTTGTACCAGATTTTTTTTCTTATTGTAAACACAAAATGTGACTAAATTTGGCTCTAATGAAATTTTTTTATCTTTCATAGTTTTCGCGTAATGGCTTGTTAAAGTCATATTTTGCATGTTCCCGTTTTAACGACTACACTAAAACCAACTCATATACCAAACTCAAAAAAATCACAGTGGATAAAGACATTGCAGGCTACAATGCCATGCTCATAAAATTAAAGAATAAAAATTATTTGTATTTAAAAAAAATATTGAAATTTAAAATTTTTTTTTTAGTTTCAGCATTTTTTTTAAATTCAAATAATTTTTATTTTTTATATTTATGAGCACGACAATGTAGCCTGCAATGTCTTTATCGACTGTGATTTTTTTGAGTTTGGTATATCAGGTGGTTTTAGTGTAGTCGTTAAAACGGAAACATGCAAAATATGACTTTAACCAGCCATTACGCGAAAACTATGAAAGATAAAAAAATTTCATAAGTGCCAAATTTAGTCACATTTTGTGTTTACAATAAGAAAAAAAATATCTGGTACAAATAAAAAATAAAAAATTGATGATCAAAATTGTGGTAGTCTGCCTTGAAGCCACGGCGGGAGCAAGCATAGGGTTTTACAGATTACATGATTTTCCACCTGACTCAGTAATGGTTGAAGTTACATATATGCCACTACCAACTTTTTAACTTTTTTGTTCGTCTCTGTGCCGCGTACATTGCTATGGATCGTGTAGGCAGTTTTTATCAGTACCCTGAAAATTGTGGGCAAAAAAGCATTTTTACACACAAAAACACGCGAAAATGGCTATTCATAATTTCTTTTCTGCAATGTTGTTTACGTAGCAATAGTCTCCTTTTCTCGGCGCAGAAAATGGTTTTCGTCCGGAAAGATATCAAAAGGTGTCCAAGTGCCATTGATAATAATTTGACACGTAAAACCCTATTCTTTCTCCGCCTGGGCTCCGAGGTAGACAGCGCCCTTAAGGGTATTCAAGTGCGAAACAACCATAATTTTATATTTTATGAAATATTGTTAGTTTTGTAGAATATACTTGTGAGTACATTTTACTCTTACGAAACAACTTTAGCTCTCACAGTTTTCTCAAAACGGTGCGTCAAATACAAAATTTGCTTCTTCTGCTGCCATGCAAATAGTGAAAACCAACTGACATACTTAAACAAAATAATTCGCTGTGAACTTACACCCCATGAGCTATGCAATAAAACAGTAAAACACCCACAACGTAATATTTTGAATTTAAAAAAAATCGCGAAAGTACAAATAAAGTGGCAAATTCAACGATTCTTTTAAAATACAAAACCAGTTCGCTGGATTTTTTCAGATGTTTTATTACGTAGCCCATAGTATGTTATTTCACTGTGAATTATTTCACGTACGTAAGTCAATTGGTTGTAACTATTTACATGGCAGCAGAACATGGAAATGTTGACTTTGCCGCACCGTTATGAGAAAACTACGCCAGTTAAAATTGATCGTAAGAGGAAACAGCACTCACAAGTATAGTCTTCAAATATAATACTATTTCGTATAAATATAAAATTATGTCTTTCTCGCACTTGAACATCCGTAACACCCGACTACACATACAACACGATGACGCGATCTTGATATGCCTGCAGACATAGTAATACTAATATGTTTATTCATAGGAGTAACAAAGGGGAGGGGGCACTAGGGCACAGCCCCCTCCCCCAAATAAATAATCAACTAAGGTCTTAAAAATTACAATTAAGTTAATATTGAATAATCAGTGATACTGTTACCAGTAGAATATTCAATGTTTAGCAATGAAAACTACTAAAATAGCACTATTTTGCACCTTGAAATCCGAAATTTTCCCGGGGGAGGACACCCGGACCCTCAGCTTGAAGATGCGGTGGATGATACTTTATAATATTAGCACGATAGCCATCCTTCCCCGTCGGTAATTCATAAATTCTGACTACGATATTGATTATAGGTAGGAGGAGCTGGAATACAACAGTATTCACAGGATTGTGCCCTCCCCAAATGTCCATTCTAGTTGCACCTATGTTGCTATTACTGAAGTCGTGTTACTGAACAATGCTTTCCTCGACACTTGAGCCCTACTGGACAGATATACGCCTCTACCTATCAGTCTAATTGTTCTACAGACAACTCAGGAGTTTTGTAAGACCAAAGCTTAAAGGTGTTCAAGTGCGATAAAATGATAATTTTATGTTTATATGAAATAATGTTAGTTTCGTAGACGATACTTGTGAGTGCAGTTTCCTCTTACGAAACAATTTTAGCTGGCATAGTTTTCTCATAACGGTGCGTCAATAGTCAAAATTTGCATGTTCTGTTGCCATGAAAATAGTGAAAACCAATTGACTACGTGAAATAACATGCAACGGGCTATGTAATAAAACATTTGGAAAAATCCCGCGAACTGTTTTAGTATTTTATAAAAATTTCTGAATTTGCAACTCTCTTTCTGTACTTATGCGATTTTTTTAATCCAAAATATTATTTTGTGGTCTTTTTTTAATGTATTATTGCATATCTCACGGTATGCAAGTTCACAGTGAAATATTTTGTTCAATTAGGTCAGTTGGTTTTCACTATTTGAATGGCAACAGAACATGCAAATGTTGACTTTGACACTCGTTATGAGAAAATTATGAGAGCTAAAATTGTTTTGTAAGAGTAAAATGTACTCACAAGTATCGTCTACAAAACTAACAATATTTATACAAATATAAAATTAGGACTTCATCGCACTTAAACACCCTTAAGGCTGCTCTGCACCGTAACTTTATGACTGTAGCAAACACTGTACAGCTCTTACACGTTACAATGACTGTAACTTCCCACAAATAAAATATTTTACGGTTCCATGGTTTTCATACATGCGTATATCAAGTTAGTGTTTTGACTACTTTCGCTACTTACCCAGAGTAAAAACTATTCAAACGATACGAATGAAATAATTTAGAGTGGAAGTAAATGTATTATTGTATAGAATGACATATTTCACGTAAAAAAGTGCTACATTAAGGAATTTTATAAATACAAACAATTTACTATCTGACATTTGTTGGAAGACATAAAATAACACAATCTTTATTGTGTTCCAACAAACATAAGATAATATTGATAAGTTTATTTTGTAACAATGTATACAATTGTAGCAGACTAACATTTAGAGCATGCAAGGTTCAAAATATTGATATGTCTACAGGAGAGTGCACCTTCCCGCTTAAGGGGCCTCTCTAGATAGGATGTGTTTGTGCGTGAGAGGCAGAAAATCGACGGAGTGGTAAGGGTACCGCTGATCGACTCATGTATTGCATTTATCACCTACGTGCGCAAGACACTCACCTGGCGTGCAGCGGTTTAATATTATCATTTTCCCTATGGGACTTAAATCTGTTACCCAATTATTTTATTTGTGGACAGCATAGTTAAAATCTAACTTCCATTCTGATAATCGGGATTTTTTTTTCCAGATACGGCAGCCTGGAAATGCCATTTATTTTGCCATTCTGAAAGGCCCGAAAACGATATTTCTAATAAACGAACTGAATTTTGAAATATACAGCAGCATAGTTTGAAGTGTGTGTTCTTTTCATAGATATTCAAGTATAATGTACGGTAAAAAGTCTCGTCAAAAAGACAATAGTTGTTACTCGTTGCAACGCATTTGAAGCCCGGGAAGGGAGGCCACTTAACATTGGAAAATAATACACGCACATAACATACACCTCAATGCGAGATTTATCACCTGTTCTGGTATAGAGAAACGTATTGACAGATAACGGAATAGTTAAAAAATACTATAGGTTCATTGTTGTCGGTAACACTTTAACTTTAGTATCACACGTCACAGTAGATAAGTCACTACGTACGGGGCTCAAGAGTTCGAGGCATGGAAACGGGGAAGGCAACTCAGATACTTTCGTTAAGGGGGAAGCTCACACAATTTTTTTTTATTTGTACGATATATTGTTTGTTTTGTATACATAAATTGTGACTATTTTTCACAGTAATGAAAATTTACTAGCTTTCATAGTTTTTGCATAGTGGCAACTAAAAGCCAAAATTTGCATAAAACAGTTTTATACAAGAAACGAAAATCAACTGACTTACAGAAACTAAATAATTCGCACTCAACAACAGTGTCGTGGGCTAGAACTGGACATGTATGAATTCACTGAATTGAAATATGTTGTATTTTTGAAAAAATACACAAAGTTCACATTTTTTATTTCAAATTCAGCATTTCTTTTATACACAAAAAATACTAAATGCTGTTTTTTATTTTTGTCTAAACGTAGCCCGCGACACTGTTCTTCAGGGTGAATTTTCTTCATTTCTGTATGTCGGTTGGTTTTTGTTTCTTGTATAAAACCGTCTTATACAAATTTTGGGTTTGGCATGCCATTATAGAAAAACTGTGAAAGCTAGAAAATTTTCATTACTGTAAAAAAAACAACATATCTCTATAAAAGAAACAAAGTCTCGTATAAATTTTAAAATTATTAAACAATTACAATTTTTTCAGGCAGGTGATATCCTTCGCGGTGTCGAATTTCCACCTTTGACGCATGGGAACAGCGAATCAATAAGAGCCAGAGTAGCGCGCAAGACGGGAAGTATATCGCCTCTATTCGCAGTGCGCAAAACAAGCGTGCAAGGTTTCCTTTGTAGTAAATGTTTCTATGTGACTTTAAGCGGTGACCCTATTATTTTATTTTTTTGACAGTATGAAGTAAAGACCAACGCATGCCTCTCGATTCGCACTTTACGAATTCAGGTAATATTTTCAGAGTTACAGTAGTCTAAAAAAAATCCAATTTTAGCTATTTCGAGAGGCCCGAAAATCGTGTTTCGAACAAGCGTGCTGCATTTTTTAAAACATAGGAGCATAGTTTAAAGTGTGTGATATTTTCGTAGGTAAACATAATATAAATAAGTTAAGTTGTTTCGCGTGAAAAAGAATACGCGAGACACGCTGCAACGCCATCTATGCGCCAGTCTAGGACATCTCTTAAACATCGCTTCGTCTCTAAGCGCGGTTCTAAGCTAGCGTCAAGTTTTCATACAAAGTGTTTTCCAATTAGATTTTAAGCAGCGGCCCTATTATTTTATTTGTGGAATGTATGTGTCTCGAAGCCCAACGTACGTTTCTAATTATTTTGTTTTACGATTACGGCTGGTATTTTTTCAGCGACAGCAATGCCAAAAAGCCAATTTAACCACTTCTGAGGGGCTCGCAAACATGTTTCTAATGTGCGGGCGGCATATTTAAAACTAAAGAGACATAGTTTGAAGTGTGTTGTATTTTCATAGACAAACACATTAGAAACACGTTCAATACATAAAACAGCACTTTTCTTATCCCAATACAGCACGGTCCACTCTCCAGGTCCAACTAACTCGTAAAATATAGGTTAAATGAGAGAGTGGACTGGGCGCGAAGTGCTTAAATAGGGGAGGGGTGGAGGGGGTGGTTACACAGCAATCCCAGCTGACGGGAATTGCAATGGAAATCACAAACACACCCCCAGCCCCCTTCCGCACAAACCTTCCAACTCCCAATTGACATGGAAAGTCCTCGCGTCAACGCACACACTGGAAATAAAATGGACGCCGTGTAGGTAGGAGAATGAGAGGACACTGGAGGGAGCGAGAACTGAAGAGGTGGACCTTGTTTATAGTCGCAGCTTGTTTACAGTGTTTACGCTGTTTACCACCGCCGCGTGGGTCCTCAGACACCTCACGCCACATATATTCAACCCCCTGGGCGGCCAGATTCTGTCCCTCACTCTTTCCTGTTTTTTTTACCTCCAGTTCTACGGGAGAGCGTAGAGCTACCAACCCATTCTCCGCTCCGAAAAAAATCTCTCGCCCGGCAGTTGAGAGTGCTTCATGCTGGAATCACATTAGCGCGACAGAAGCGACGCAAGGAGTGTCTTGCGACACTAAAAATCTCGTTATTGCGAGCAATTGATCGTCTGCCGCGCGACAAATATAAAAAATAAACGTAATTCGGTGGGGTTTTACTTTCAAAAGACGCTTATTAAATTTCACTCCGTGGAGTAGGGTAGGTTATCTGAGTCACGTGACAAGGTTATGTCGGTTAGTAGGATTTTATGAACGCCTGCGATGCTTTTCAAGGTTTTATTTACTTATTTAATGGTTTTGTTTGTGGCGTAGTTAAGGCTTTCGCCTTCTCTTACACTTAACCACGTTTTATACAATTAAAATCATACACGTGTGACAAACAAAAATAAAACTATAACTACAAGAAACACTTATATACAAAATTAATATAGCAAAAATGATTTGATTTTACATATAAATGAATACCGCAAGTATAAAAAAACAAAGTTAAATATTTGTAGTGAAACTATAAATACGCCATTAGGTGTTTTAAAACAATTACAATTTTGTGTATGCTATCTAAATATTCATGTATAACAACATAGCTATAGTCTTAACTTGCGGGATTTAATGTGCATCTATATAACAGCATTACAGTATACAATAAATGAATTGTTGATAAGAGAGAAAAATTATGTCATGTGATATATATATATATATATATATATATATATATATATATATATATGTATAGTCATATACAAACTGGTTAAGAAACTGCATATCTAATAAGCTTTAAATTTTGAATTAATTTTAAATTCTTAACATATAAAATATACCTAAAGAATACTAGTACAAATACATAGTAGCACCACACCTCTTCTCCACGAGATATTTAGTTTGTAACAAATAACATTTTAAATAGCGTTTGAAACTCCGCCCACTTTTTTCCATTATTAAATTTATAATGTAAATAAAGATTGCTGGAGCCTTTTCTTAAATTTGTGAGTGAAGGAAATATTTCATAAATTGATAAAAATACTTTTTGATAAATTGTTTATCTTAGTGGGAAGGAAGTGGGCGGAGTTTGGGTCCGACCGTCCTAACTGAAGCGCCAATAAAACACAATATTCTCGGTAACTTGGTAAAATGCAGCCAAACAACAAGAGGGTCAAGTTTCCAGGCGAGTGTTCAGACCTGTTCTTCTACGACCGTGCTGCCGATGTGCACGTAAGACACTGAAACAAAGTGGGGCAGAAATATTCTCGCGACAAAATCGTGGATCTACTAATAAGTTATAGAGTCTGAAGGTAGCTATGCACAATATTAGTTCTCAGTACCAACACACACCTACCTGGTAGACAAATTAACTTGTACTTGCATACAAACACAAAGCGAAGTGGTGCAACAGTAACAGGTTCGCTCTTATTCGGGAGAACCCGGGTTTGATCCCCGGCTCCGGTCATACTTAGAGACACTGGTAAATCGCGGGAAAAGTTGATTGTTTGCTAGGCTCCAACATACTATATATAACACTGAAGGATTTGCACTTATATTGGCTATCGTTTATATGAAGTACCGTGTCCCTATTCAACAAACCCAATTAGAACTGAACAGATGTAACACAGAACGTACGTGATTTGCCAGAAAATTGTTCGCACGTGTCACAGTTGAGATACTGCAGTTTATTGGAGACTATGTTAAATATTTTCGCGATTTTCCAGTGTCTCTAGCAATACTGTTTTCAGTTTGCTATGGTTTCCCGATATTATTCAAGGCTAATGCTGGTACCATGGCCGATTCCTCTCCCATTTCCTGTCAATGTGACAGTTTGTGTGTAACCGTCTCTGACGACATCGCTGTCCACGAGATGATACAGCCCAATGAAAAAATTCACACAAAAACTATTAAAGAATATTACATAGCCTCCCCTACCTGCAACAGCGCTCGTCCACGGTTCTACTGGAAATCATGCATACCAATTGCAAGGGAGTTTCAAACAAAGAAAAAGGAGTGTGTAACGGTTTATAAATTTCTGCGTTTGACGCGTGGAAACTGTGGAGCGATAAGAGCCAGAGTACAACGCTTGACGAGAATCATATCGCCTCTATTCACATCAGCGCGTCAAACTGGCGTGCAAGGTTTTCCTTTTCAGAGTCATCACCAAGTGCGTAAGTGAAAATTGGCGACTAATACAGACGGAATATATGCATACTTTTAAAACGCAGTAACAATAATTGAACAATTCAACACGCAGGACGAGAACCCACCTCGCGATGACCAAAATCACTGCACTTCACGTATGCCTTTGAAGGGCGGACAACCTGGATGGCGGGAGGGTAGAGGGTGGAAGTGTTATTGTGACGGCAGCATGTTTGGTACGGACGGAGTTGTTGACATTGCAGGGCGTACTCCTCGACTTGCTTGCTTTCACTGATGCTCGGGTAATTGAAATGCAACACAGCGCACGCAGTTAACCAGCAGACGTGCCTTGTCAGTTACACTCGTGAATGTTAAGGTAAGTTAGGGAAGGAGGAAAGCAGGGGTTTCCTGGATGAGGGGGGGGGGGAGAGAGAAAGAGAAGAGTCAGCGGCAGAACAACACACGAGGAAATGTATACATTGTTCCAAAACATTATTACATCTAGGAAACGACGCCAGAACGTCAGTAAATACGTGGTAAATTACGTCATGTGTTCCCTGATCTTATACACATGCACCTATGTTTCTAGATCATTAGTAGGGACACGAATTTGTCGCGAAAATATTTTTGCCCCACTTCGTTTCAGTGAATGAAGCGCACCTCGGCAGCTCTCCTTCAAGATTATTGGCAGCGTGTCTTTGTTAAACAACGTTTCTCATTTGACTGCACCAATCAGTGGGTGAATGAGTGAGAGAGTTAAGTCAACACTTAGCATCGAGGTCCTTAGCTCTGGTGAGAGGTGACATGAGGTGGTATGGAGCAGCGCCGGAATGAAAGGGTGGGGGAACGAGAGGTCCCCGATAAAACCCGCCGACCAACGGGATCGTCTGGCACGATTCCCACTTGTGAAAATTCGGGGATAGAACCCGGATCGCCTTGGTTGGAGGTGAATGGTCTGACCATTCGTCTACCACTGCCCCTGCACCAATCAGAATATGCTTATTGCGACTTCGTACGTCTGTAATTTGCCAAGGCAAGTGAGAGTAAAATAATCCAATCACTAGAGACATGTAAAATTCGCGTTATCTTTTGGTAGCAGACTAAACTTCACTTTCCTATACATAACAGAGCATAATCTGCGATTAAATTGGCCACCAACTTTTATGGGTTGTCATTTACGTGCGTTACGTCTTTACAGAGATTGGCCTCTCTACCGTGTGAGCATTCTCCGCGGAAAGTCACGACAATATCGGCCAGCGGGAGACGTCGAACGAGCCTATAGTCACTTGAAGTCTAGTCAACTGTCAGAAAATAACGCTAATTTTGCATGTCTCTACCAATCACAGACGATGTAGAAGAACTGCAGATGAGCACATAACTCATTGAAACCAAATGTTGGATAAATATTTGCGCCATACAATCGTGGCTAGTGATTTTTGGTGGAAAGTCTGCTTCAACTTGCTACACCTGCAGCTATGGTTCATAGTCATTGATCGGATGTTGCCAACACTCAACGTCTGCAGGCTCTACTCGCAAATCAACACACGTGTGGTGTCCACTGCTAAAATACTTTCCTTTCAGTAGAGACTGAAACTATTCATGGGTTCACTGACCTGTACGCTAGCCTCCAATAATATTTGTGTACTGTCTGTGATAGTAGTTGTTTATTAGCTGCTCGCTGACACAGTGCAATGGGCCTGTATTCAGTTACAGTTATAATATTGGCTCAGCTACTTCCAGGAAGTATCGAGTAAGTCAATCGGCCAATTGTGAACGTGATACAGGTGTATATTTGTTGGAGTTCTAGCTTGCACCTAACAGAAAACGCGAATTTTTCAGGTCTCTACTTTTCAGTCATTTTGCAATCATCATTAGTATGTTTGGTCTAAAACCTTCCCTGGAACAAAAACCCAGTATAAATATTCCCCCAATTGTAAAACTTAATTCATTTGGTCCAAATATAACACAGCTTTTGGATATTGTAACTAGGGCTAGGAAAAATTCGTGAGTTCAGTGACCTGCATGCTAGAATTCAGTGGCGGCTCGTGGATTGTTGCCACCATGAAATATTTGCCGGCTACTTGCCACTCAGTAGTAAGGGGCATCTGCACATCAGCGTGTCAGTGGCTGTAGAGTCAACCAGCGCACAAACCTGTACAGCTCACTGCAACTGCAGCCCTACCTGGCAACAACCCACGAGCTGCCACTGCTAGAATTCTAAGTCCTAGTAGACCCGAGGTGTGGTTATCGCAGGGGTGAAAGAAGTACCAAAATTTCGGCATTACATATGCATACTCAAGCCCCGTCTATTCGTTCATTGTCTGTTGTCTGAACGAGTAGCAGGTGATGGACAAATGGTAGGGCTTCGGTGCACGGAGGATAATGGATTCTGGTCGTTGAACTCGCGAAATATTCCTAGCCCTAATTATAACTGTCGGATGGTGCTCAGTTTAATGTGAACAGACTGTAGTAACATTTTCATCATTGGCACAGCAAAATGAGCGACGCCGCTGTAACATGTGTGTGTACCAATAAGCATGAGGCAGAGCTGCAAATATGCACGTAAGACATTAAAACAACTCGGTGTAAAAGTCTGTCAACAAAATATCACTGGCTTTATGATAGTTAGAATTTTTATTTTTTGTACATAATTTAAATTAAAGACGTCGCCAATCAAGAGTTTCAAACGCGTTGCTGTGTGTTCGTAAATATTTAGTTTTTTACGAAACTATTCCACGTGTACCAATTGTGCCAATGTAACAAAACACACTTCGGGCAAGTATGGAATGTCTTTCGTAAGACACCATGATAAATGAAAACACTTTTCCAATTCCCTCCAACTTAACTAAAAACTTCCTTTACAGACTTTTATACTTTAAAATGTACTAACTGGTTGCATACAAAACTCAGAATTAGCTTAAATTTACTGCAGTCTTTTCCACCAAAAAATTACATGGCCACCGTTTAGAGTACCGTAGTAAAAATTAATCGGCGGGAATCTTGCACGTTAGTTCAGCGCTTAAGGGGTCGCGGTGGCCGAGAGGTCAGACCTCTTGCCTCCCACCAAGGCGATCCGTGTTCGATTCCCGGCGGGGTCCCGGATTTTCCCATGTGGGAATCGTGCCGGGCAATACCGCTGGTCGGCGGGTTTCCTCGGGAATATCCAGTTTACCCCGCCCTTTAATTCCGGCGTTGCTCCATACTCACCTCATATCACCTCTCGCCAGCGCTAAATACCTCGATTTTAAACGCTGACCAAAATTCTTCACTCCATATTTTAAAATAATGAACTGAAACCCTATAATAAAATTAATAAAAAACAACGCAAATAATTTTCTAGTAAACCATTTAATGTATCTGAAAAAAGTGCAAGGAAATTTACAGAAGGGTTAATGAAGGGCTATACATGTTCATAGAGACAAAAAGTTCGTGGTTTAGACGGTATAAATGACATATTGCATAGTAAGTTTTCATTTAAACAAGTTTATCTCGTTATATGCCACTTGCTGTAACATCACATTGTTACACTTGGCAATCCGAGTCAAATTAATCACAATCCAACTGCGGAAAGAAAGTAAGCGGAGCGTATTACTGTTTGAAGTATATATTGACAGTAGTAATATTTCGCAAATTTTAAAATTTTCTGTTTCCTACATTCTGCATTACATTTTGGAGGTCTAAAATATATTGGTTCGTATTTTTCGTACGTGTATTACGTTTACTGTTTCTTAGAAGAATGTAAGTCAGTCGTTTAAAAAGAGTATATTGTAGCAGAAGTATTTATCAGATTTAAGGTGCCCTATGTTAAGAATTCCTAGTGTACTAACCAGGTTCGTTTGAATGTTTATATTTGTACAAGGATATGATGCAGAGCCAATATTTGTTGATGGTTGCTGCTATAAAATTTTACTTAAGAGTGCGTGATAGATAAATAAACGCTGAAAACATCTATTGATTTCTACGCTTTTTTCGAAGCCAATATGGATGAAATACTGAAAGACAATCCTAGATAATGGTATTTGCCAACTATATGAGTACATATTTATCCAGAATTACTAATTCGTTACGCGTGATCTCTTGCGCCGCAGTTAAATGTACGAGGTTCCGACGTCAGAGATTGTATCTCAGAAGATCGTAAGACTGGAAACTATTTTATTTAATACGTTGGCTAAAACTATAGTCTAGGACTGCTATTGTTTAATTTTCGCAAATATGCTTCATGACATCTACAATTATGGATTAATGCTTTTAGCGTTGAATTATGTACCTCGTCCTGTTAAGTGGCTGATGTTTTATTGGCTACAATGGTCATCTCTAACGTTCCCTTCGAAACTTAAACATAAAAACAATAAAGAAGCAAGCTGGTCTTTATGCACGTCGAAGAGCTTATTAATGCCAGTATTTTGTTAAACGTAAATGTACCTGATGAATTGCATTATTAATAATAGTGGAGCGTTTTTAACTCACACAACCTTATCATGATATCATGTAAAGCAAAAGTTCGACAGTAATTATTTCCTAAAATACAGACGTAAATAACTACGTTTGCTTTCAAATACAGGGTTCATATTATTATTTTAATCACTTGTATATTTTAACTAGCAGTCCCCCGCGGCTTTGCTCGCGAGTATTATTCGTAACTGATAATATTTACTTTAATTGAAAAACATCTTTGTACACAAGATTGGTACTTCAGTCATCAAGTGTTAGAATGTCCAAGCGGCTAGTTGAACTAATTCTGCAGCAGGATAAGTAGCTATAGCTGTCCACGCGAAAAGCAGTCTTAAGTTTGTCCCTGCCACTAACAGCGACTTCGCCTGGGCCTTATTTATAAAACTGCCAATTTGACGTTCTGGGGTAGTTACAGA
>PNEQ01065031.1:0-12096 GCA_003012365.1 Medauroidea extradentata
GTGTTGCAGTCTTTTCTGATTGAGTTGACATATTTCCAGAATTGTTTAGGATTTTTCTTAATTTTGTTGTTCAAACTTGAAAAATGTTTATTTTTATTGCACAATAGTTCAGACTTCGCTTTCTTCCTAAATTGCGCGAACAGATTGTAGTAATTTAAATTATGAGTTTTTTTGTAAAGCTTGTGGTAATGTTTTTTTTTGCTTCAAATAAAAAATTAACTGATTTGAAAACCATGCTGCCTACAGTTTTTACCAGTGTTTTAACTCTCCCCCTGTCCTTCACTCCATCTCATTTCCTCCAATACAGATGGCCTACCAATTAATTACCTTACTCCTTCCAACCAGCCCCTGTCTTCTCCACCTAGGGCCTACCCTTCACCCATCTCGGTGCCCTTCTTTGTACACCAGTTCCTGCACCTCAGCTGCAACGTACATATCCCACTCTGCCGCTGCATATTGCAGCATTGAAGCCATTTTGCTGTGTTGATAGTCATTTGAAATGAGCAACATGTATTAGTTAACATATAAATAAATATGAAACACAACTAATATATTTCACAGAATAGGTTCTTGCAAACAATTTTACACGAGAGCAAATACCATAAAATAAAAATAGCGCACATCTTATAGACTGGAATACGATTTCATTGTAGACTTACTGTAGTTCTGTTAACATTGGTTATTATTTTCACGTAGGCTTATTACAGATACGTGACCTACAAAATACTCAGACATAGCAATCATGTGGCCATTTGCAGGGTTCAAAAGAGGTACGAAATATCAATTCATTAAAATATGAAAAGTTGTTTCTGCCTATTACGTAACACCAACGCTTTTCTAAAGTAGGCTATTCTTTTACTTTAAAAATTTCCAGCTAACATATAATACCGACAATTTGTGACAAAAATCACGACCCTCTGCTGATGTGACATAGCATTTGAAAATTAATACTGTTCATTGCAAATGGGTTGCACATGTCCAGTATTTGCCTACTTTTCACAAGTATACACTGTTTTGCTACTCTCCCTTACATAAAACACATAACCAAAAAATAAATACTGCAGCTGTGCGTGCGGTTATCCATTCTTTAGCCTTTGATGAAAACAAAACTACAGAATTAGGTTATGGTTCCGCCTCTGTCATTTTAGAACATACAAGCTTGTTACGGAAGTGAATTTCGACAAAGAAAGCCTATTTTAAACAGTTTTGGGTTATTGCTAAATCATTCTACGATCATGATTTTATTAAAGACATTGTTTAATTAATTATTTAGACGAGTGATGAAAAATTTCATTACTTTGCGCGGCCTCCCATAGCCGTGCAAATTTACGTCACTTTTCTTCTTCATCTTTGCGTTCGAGCTCGCGAGCTCAAACGCAACTTGGTTGTACATAATCGCTTTCGAAGCAAACAAGACGTTAGCAGGGTTTGTGCACGAAACAACTTTGCGGCGGTGGTACATAATAAGCCCGCAGGAAACTTCTTACTTGCAGCTGATCAGTTGGCTCTAAATGCTTTCGTCTTCTCTGGATCTGTTTCTATACCTTCAGCTGACACTACATGCCCCTGGAATTTCACTTCTCTTTGGAAGTTTTTTGGTAACTAGCTTTAAATTAGCTGCTGTTTCCTTTTGAAGCAATGAATCAAGATATGCCAGGTGTTCTTCGATGTCTTCCCTGTGACCACGTCATCTAAACAAACCTGACAAATATCCAAAGGTAGTGCTCTTTCCACAAGTCGTTCAAACGTCACTGGAGCATTACATAGTCCAAAAGGCATGACACTGAATTGCCAAGTTCCTTTTCCTTCAACAGAAAACGCAGTTTCCTTTCTATCCCTTCGAGGCCACTTCACATTGCCAGTAACTGCTTTTCACGTCCAATTTTGGGAACCAATTGGGATCTAGCCAGGCTATGCAAAGTGTCATCTAACCGAAGAAGTGGGTACGAGTCTTTTCTGGCTACATCATTCAGCCACCGGTAGTCCACACAAAATCTTGTTGAGCCATCTTTCTTCTCAACCAACACAACCAGCAATGATCATGGGCTGATCGATGGTTCTATCACATCTAGATCTTTAATTTCTTTCAGAATGTCATCAACCCCCTTAAGCGAGGCCAGAGGCAGATGAAATCTCTCTCTCACCATTCACAAATGGTGGACTCAATGCCCTAACTAGGAACACACCAATGGTCCTCTTTAGGCCCCGAAACTCCGTCATTATACTCATTGCCGCAATCAATCTCGTTGACACCCTTTAATTCTTCTCGCAACCGGTCACTATCGCCACAACTCACACCAGATGCCTGGCGGCCAAAATTATTGTCTCTGCCACAGCTCTCTCTTATATCCTTTGGGCCTTATTCATAGTCATTTTTGACCTGGACTAATGCAGGATCATCCTTGGACTATTTTTGTCGTATTCACAGACACAGACTAACGATAGTCCGAGGATCATTCTGTGTTAGTACGGTCTAATTTTTAGTCCGGACCAAAGGTAGGATCAATGTTGGGCTAAGGTTAATTCTACTACAGGTTATAAAGATCAATGTTAAAAGTTCGTCACAGGGAAAATTTCTGCCGTTTGAGTGCTGGTATCGGTAACAGGTGCAAAATTACCAATCGCAGAGCTTTCCTGAATTTTAAATGACATAAAGTTGAAAATTTAAAACACGAAATTGGTTTATTTTCACTTTTAAATTAAATTAAACAACTTCTGTAATTTCCAAACCTATTTTAATTTAATTTTACTACAGTTTCGTATTTTTTTGGTCCCTTTGCGATAGTAACGAAACTAGTGGCAGAAATTTTCCCAGTGCCAAACTCTCCCATAAGAAAACACATTTTCTTTCCAACCGGTAGTAGAATTAATCGTAGTTGAGCTCAGTCGAAAATAAACATGGCGGACCATTAGGCCTCTAAAATATAAGACATTGTGTTATACATGTTGGATATGGATAACATTATGAATATTTAAAACTAAAAACATAGTATAAGCCTACGTTGATAATTTATTTAGTCATAAGCACTAGTTACTTAATTTAAAATAAACAAACTCAAACACTGTTCGCAAAAAACTCATATTGCGTGTTTATTGTACCATGTAAGACATTTAAATATAGCAATAAAATTTTATCAGGTCTAAGAAGATGGGAATCATTGCTATTAGCAACATAAACCATACATATTTTATTTAAGATAAAGACTTTGCATATATTAAGTACTGTCAGATTTGTGTGGTTTGAAAGCTCAGAAGAAATGTTTTGGCCTCGTGTAATTTATAGGTTGAGTGTTCAAATCTTGTCTGGTGAAACATTTTTGTGCTCTAAATTTGTTAATTTTTATTTGTACATAACGAAAAATACAGTTTTCTTATTTTTATAAGAAGTACATTTTTCAGCACATTTTGTAACTTAAGAATAGCCTAAATTTGTTAAATTTCACGACTAGAATTACCAGACGTCCTCTTTTACCCGGACGTGTCCACTTTTCAATGCCTCGCAAACTATCCAGCCGGGTTTCACAAAAATGAACCAAATGTCCTTCAAAACAGACAGCCAAGATGTATTTTTTATACATAAATATGTTTAGAGAAAGTGCGATTGTCAGCCTACGTTGAATACTATTTAATTCTGTGCTTTATTTTGTAGTACTAACATACTTGGAGTTTATTTATAGAAATTATGTTTGCTTTTTTAAATTTATTCTACTAAACTACAAGATAATAAAGTAACTAATTTATACATTACATTAAAAAATGTTTATGTTGTACTTCTAGTGTTTTTTTGTCCTCCTTTTTAATGCTTCGAACAAGTATGTGTCCTCTTTTTGGGTTACACTGATGTGGCAACCCTATTCACAACAGTAAATATTTTAATGTTTAGTACAGAAAAATCTCTTTACACAAAATATTCTTACACGTATTTCCTACGTTTTTATGCAGAATTTTGCTGGTAAATTTTCTTGTTAGTTCTAAGGCCACAGTACATAAAGTTCTTAATAAAATTTTGAATAGTGAAACATACATTATTATATACCAGTAGTGCCTATATTAGCTTTGAATTATACTCTGCTTTAAAATAATATGTTAAAGTTTATTTTAGTCTTACTCATCATTCATCAACAGTTGTTAAAATTTTCATTTTAAAAGGTGATTTTTTTAAAACCATAAGTTGAAGATTGGACGAGTTGTTCCAATATATAAGAAGGGTTCGAGAAATCTTCCTGATAGTTATAGACCTGTAAAGATAATACCTGTTTTTGCTCAAATTTATGAACAATTATATAATTATTTGAAGAAAAGTCAATATTTTAATAAGTATCAATATGGTTTTATCAAAGGGAAAACTACTATTGATGCTGTTGCTCAATTGATTATGAATGTGTTAAATGGATTTGAAAGTAATTCCTATTCTGTAGCTACGATGTGTGACTCGAGTAAAGCATTTTTGATAAGTGTTTCTCATTCAATACTTAACAGAAATTAAAAATATATATTGTTCTGGATAATGATCTATCTATGTCTTATTTGAGTAATAGATGACAAGTTGTTGATTTTAATGGTGATATATCAAATGTCAAATATCTTAAATTTGGTGTGCCCCAGGGCTGTGTTGGGGCCTTTGCTTTTTAATATTATGATCAATGATTTTCCAATGTATGTTAGTAGTAAGACAATAATTTATGCTGATGATACAACTATATTTAGCACACATTATTCACTTTTTGAGCTTAATAAACTGGTTACGTCTACTTTAGAGGAGGCAAAACAATGGTTTATAGCTAATAGTTTCAAACTTAATGATAACAAGACAAATATGTTTACTTTTTCTTTAAAGCAAGTTAATACTGACAAGTATTTTTTGCCTGTTAAATTTTTGGGTGTCATGATTGATCATAAATTGACATAGGTGAATCATATAAATTTTGTAAATAGCAAACTATCAAATGTGCTATATATATTGAGAAATATAAAAAAACTTGTACCATATCAATATGTGAAAAGTTGTTACTGTGCCTTTTTTCAAAGTATAACAGTGTATGGTTTATTACTTTGGGAGTATTCAAGTCAAATAAATAGTGTGTTATGTCAAAAAAAATGCTGTAAGAATATTAACAAATTCATCTTATTTGGAGCATTGCAAACCAGTCTTTATAAAAGAAAATACATTGACGGTTATTAATTTCTATCTATTGCAATGTTTTGCGTATGTAAAGGAAAACATTGATCATTTAGATATGCATAGCAATGTACATAGTTATGAAACAAGAGGTAATAGATTACTCAATATTCTATATTGTGGATTGGAAAAGACCAAAAACAGTTTTCAACATATACCAATGAAAGCATTAAACAAATTACCAGCATCAGTAAAGGAGTTACCTGTAAAAGTATTCAAGAAAAGAACTAAGGAATGGTTAAGCAAACAACCTTTTTATAATATTTGTGAGTTTATGTCTTTGTCTCCTGACCAATTCTGTGAACTATATAACTGATAAGTAATGTACATTTGTGTAATATCTGACGAAACCTATTACAATGTATAGATCGTTCAATGGTTTAATAAATAAATAAAATAAATAAAAATAAATTATGTTAGTTATGATTTTACTGTCAGTTTGGAAGTAAAATCGAATAAATAAATTTAATTTTGGTATCCTGTGCCTATTAATTTTGTAGAAGCCTATAAAAAATTTAATGTATTGTATTTGATGTATTTCATGAAGATATGAACTTATGACTCTAAATTATAAAGAGAGAACTTTACCACTGCTCTACAGCAGTCATGATATCAAATGTTATCTACAAAGGAAAATATATTTATCAATACAGCATATCATAATAAAATGTCTTAATGGTACAAAATTTGTTAACATTACACTATATATTTACTATGTGACATAGCTAAAACAATATTTTGGGGTAAAAGTCATCAAAACTCAAATTATTTTCACTAGTGAATGCTTGCCTGTGTGTTAAAAATTGAAGTACATATGCACGAAGCATTTGGCAACAGTGTACAAGGATGATCCCGCAACTATCTCTAGGCCGGTGTTAGTTGGCGTTTATGAATATGGTAACACTTGGTCTGGACCAAGTCAGGACCAAACCTGGCACAAGATGGTCTCAGGATCAACTCAGAACTATTTCACGACTGTGAACAAGGCCCTTAATCTAAAGTCTAGAAGCAAGTCTTTACCTTAAAGCTACTAGAAGGATGTCACATCTGCGTCAAGCATGATCCCACAGAAGAGAGCACACGCAGGAATACTCTATACCATGATATCTGCTGCCATTCAAGTATTTTACAAAACCCGAGATAGTCAAGCCGGTGGCCACCGCCATGAGTCGTAAAAAGGTAATATGAGCAAGACAATGCATGCTGAATACCTTTGATCTTACCACTTCTCTATCAGCTTACACGATAGTCGCAGCATACAGATGATTTGGAGCTGCACACGGAGGTCCCTTAGTCCTGCCGCAACTGTATATTCTTACACCCTTCAGCAAGATAGTCGTGGCTCGCAACAATATATAAGACTGTTGATGAGTGCACGTCATTTTTAACACTATTTCCGTTCTTCCATAATTTACTGTGCTCTTTACTGAATATCTGTATAGATATTTTGATTACTCGGTTATGAAACGAATATGTAAAGCTTGCATGATGCATTCCTTTCATTGTGTGTGGTTGCACTACTTTATATTCTTTAGCAATATTATATTTCATGCAAAGCGAAATCGAGGCTTTGCTGGCCACATGCAGTCGGACAAATCATTTTAAAAGAAAAAGAAAACTCCAAGCAAAAGATGCTACAAACTTTTATTTCAGTTTTATGTAATATCAGTACTCTGCAAATCCTTACGATTTGTGCGTAGCTTTTATATTTTGAAGGATATTTTTATGGAGGAGGCACACCATGCACAGTGAAATGATTTGGAGCAGTTATGCGACATAGCTCTGTGTTATTCAGTTGTTCTAGTTACAAGACAGCTGCAAAACCAAACACCACATCTGTGCAAACAACTGGCTACATTACTAGTTCAGTTACATTTTCTATTCCGTTACTTTACGCACATTAGTCGACTGTAGTTAAATTCTCTGGTTTATATAGTAATAAGTAATAATGGAACAAAAGACGAAACAAAAATTATTGACCTCTTTCTTATCTCACATCATTCCTGGTGCTACTTGGGCTGGTGTTACAATATCTCAATTACTAATGTTGATACATATATCTCAGGCACCTCGGTTCACTTGAATCAACTTAATGACTTGCCTAGAGATGATGACTAACTCGTAAAAGGTGAAGATAGTTCCTAAGGCTGCAAACAATGTTGAAAGTGTTGGACTGCAACATTGGTCAGATGTTTGGAATGAAGAAATGTGGTCAAGAAATAAAAAAACATTCCCGTCGATTGACTGCAGGCAAGGTAAACTAGACTGCAAAGTATGTTCTCAGGCAACTCAGATGCATTAAAAAAAGAGTGAAATGCAAATGAGTTGCCTGAGAACATATTTGCAGTCTAGCTTAACCTTGCATAAAGTCAACCCACAGGAAAGTTTTTTTTTCTTTCTTCACCACATTTAAAAAAAGGGTGAAATGCTATTGCTAATGAATGGTGTTAATATTCTGTGAATTATTATGGAACCAACAGATCAGATCAGCTCAGCTTAAATCTCAAAGAAAAAAAATAATTGAACACAAGCAATCTAATGCTCCCAGTATATCATAGAGAATTCTTGAAACACCTCAGAAACGTTCAATTGAAAATGTTTGTGAATCTATGAGTGAAGCTCAGTGTGAACCAACAAAATCAATATTTAGATCAGCTTTTTATATTGCACAAAATGATTGACATTACAATGACCATTTAGGTTTGATTAAGCTTCAGAAACTTGACGCATGCTTGCAGCGTCTTGAGCTGTGAAGCCACCGCCTCATCCTGCCCATTCCGTATTCCCACACGTTTATCCTTCCGACCCTTATTACTCCCGCACACGTTAGTGCACACTAACCTGACACCAAGTATTTCATATAAAGCCTACCTAACTCTTCCTTAGTTATCCTTCGTTCACAAAAACCCTGTGCAAGGATATTTTTAAGTATTTTTCCTATGAGACGTCTTGCTGCCTGTATAGACACGCCACCCGCAGCACAGAAGACCACAGAGGAGAGAAGGACCACCCCCTCGCGTCCGCACCGTCTCTCATTAGGTGAGCAGCCGGCCAATCACCACAGAACATCCCGAGAAGGGTATAAAAGAGGGAGCACGAGCCACCAAAGTCAGTCGCATCCTACTCGCAACTCAGTGCAGTTCGTCTTCGAGTAGCGACCTGTTTGCTACTCTCTCTGAGCAGTACCCCTGCTATCACCGAAAGGTTTAGCTGCGGTAGATTTCTCTACCATCTTCGCTACTATAAGCTACAGCTCCAGGCCCAGAAGACCAACGACCGCCGGAACCCTTCCAGAAGCGCCCATCACGACTGTGAGAGCCTTCTACGCCAGTTGTCCAAGCTTCGCCAACCAAGAGCCGCTTCCAGAGGCATCGTCACCTGCATCAATGACTCTCTCTACGGAAGCTAGTGCTCTTCGGTTCCTTCCTACACACCCTTCAAGTATATTAGTTACAGAATGATCCAGCTTCCATTGTTAGCGTACGCCAATAAATCACGTACCAACATCATTCCTTTCTTTTCTTCACTCGCCATACCTTCCATTGTTGACAAACCCATCCGCCTGCTAGACACCTGTGACTCCTGCATCCCATAGGATCGCCACTGGAGTTTGATATCGGGTCGTCATAAGCATCCTACAACTGGGAGGAGGAGTATGCCGTGCGCCTTCCAGATTTTCTTCATTACGCCCTCTGGAGGTAGCACGATTACACTGTGCTCTTTCCGAGCGGTGTCTGGTTTTGTCTTGACTGGGAGAGGCCAAAAGGCACAGGGACGTGCTGAGGCACACTTCTAGCGCTCCTCTAAAAGTCCACCTGCCCAGTGCCAACAATAGTTCCGCCGAATTAAGGTTGTACAAGCCACAACAGGAGATCCTATGGGATACCAAATATCAACAATCAGCTAGCCTTACCATTACACCTTCATCTGAGTCACAGTCAGGCTATGCCTAAGTGGCCAGGCAGGAAGTTGAGGGCCAGACAAGCGTTCGCTAAGTTGGTACAGAAGGCACTGGAGATTAGGGACCCCGAGACAGGGATGTATTTAATTCAGACGGAGGTCTCCGCTGCCGCTCGACGAGGCACACCGCTCAACGGCCACGCCATTGTTAGGCTGGCATTAGTCACCCGGTGGTTCAGCCTTCCTTAGCACCCCCTCTTTAATACCTGTTTCCGTCTCAACCACACCCTCGCCTTGTGGACCCCTATCCGACGCAACTCCTAACCTAGGCACTTCTGTGCTATCCTGTCCGAGGAATCAGCACCCCATTGTTGCCACTTCCTCCCATCCACCTTCGGCTACACCTATTGTGGAAGCGTAACCTCCAGTGCAGCGCTAGTTTCTCTCGCTGTAATATCCCTTACGAGGTGGGCAGAGTCCGACGAGGAAGACGGCAGTCGACGCTTCGGGAGTGCATCCTGGGCTTAGCATGCTGCTGCCTCGCCATTGCGCCCTCGTCGACAGACTACCCACTCCCCATCAGGCACTGCATCAAACTAAATGGGATAAATGTTGGTATTTGATAGGTCCACGTGACCTGTCACATGAAGATGGTGCAGACTTCTGATACGGAGCTGTCTAACCAGAGCTGAGCAACTTTCATCTCTGAAGATGGACAGTGGTGGTTTGTGCTATTGGGCTGCAGCCCTCCCTGATTGTTTGGGAACTACAGTAACTAATTTTTATTTTCACAGCTGGGGTTAGAGATGATAATTTGTAATTATATATTTTTAACTACCTACTCACCAAAACCGTCAGCCAATCGCGAAGTCAAGGAATGCGAGAAAGTTTTAAAGATTCACTTGTATACGAGTTTCTTGCCTAGGTGTTACAGTAAACATTTTTTGCAGCCTATTATTTCACACATATTATAACATACTTCGTACTAAATAATAAATTAATATCAACTTAAAAATACAAAGTAAAACAAAAGTTACATTTTTATTCATTTTTAAAGAACATAGTTTATAGCCTAGTAGCCTACTTTACCGAACCATATGGAAGAGAAGCTAAATATTCAACTTATAGACGAAAATTTCAAAAATTTTGGATTTCTGTCCGGCCAACACCATAATCATTTATCAAACTGACCTACAAAGGTTTCACTGGACGTCCTTTTCAGATACCTTCAAAATCTGTGTTATTTATGATTTGCAGTAGACGAGATGGAAAGCCATAAACAAATGTACCCTCCCTATATGAGAGTATTTCCTAATAGGGGGAATTACCATTAGAATTTACCATTCTAGGCTATATATATTATTTCACTGAATTTATTTAGATTTTTAGGCTGCTTTTAATATTTACTGTCTTTTGAGTTTTTTTTTTGTTCCTTTATATTTTAATTATGTAGGGCCTATAAATATCTTTCATTATAGTGATAAAAGTCATCGTTTGAAGTGTCTAACCTTTCTCCTGGCGTACGGCCCTTACCCTACATAGACCGTTCACGATAAAGTGAGCACTGTATAACAAATTATTCCGAAATTTGTTCTAAGAAAAGAATGACAAATGAACACGTACAAGTAACGGGTATCCACACATTAGTTAAGTGACCATTTAGTTTAAATATGTTTTTGACTTAATATTTTCGTTTTTCTAATACAGTGAGATGTAGTAGGCTAAAGTTTAAAAAAGAACACTAACTATAGTGCATTAAATTAATGGTGTAGTTTTGTTAAATGTGAAACATTGTGATTTGTGAACCTTAAAAACAACTGAGCTATGAAGCCAATCCAATATCTGGACAGCACACTCTGATGTGATTTCGACTTGGCGTAACTTTCCACGTACCCTTGCCTTTTCTCCACCAACTTGCTACTTCAAGTGCTCAACACAGAAATCCAAAGATACAGTCTGTCTCATGAAAGAATTCCATATTTTGACATTTCTCTTCTGAGAAATTTGCCTGACTGTTCCTTGTTTGGAGCTTTAAACCTAGGGTACCTGGCTTCCTGGAAAAGCACAGACTTCACAATTCTGTTTACAGACACACTTCTTAAAAGTGAACGGTCAAAATGTGGAATTCTTTCATGAGATAGACTATATGTTACATTTGAGAAAATTTTACTTGTGGATTTTGTGAATTTCGTTCTATAAAAATTACAGTAATCCAAAGGTATGTTAATTTGTTAAAATTATTTTTGTGGATTTAGTGAATTTTCTTTATAAAATTAATACCTTTAAATGTATTAAACTGTTAGGAGAAAATGGAATAACGGTAACAGCTTGAAACATTGCATGATTTCCTCTACTAGGGACTAGGGAGGCCCCTGAACAGATTGATTATCTTAAAAAATATTAATAAATCTACTAAAAGAATATTAAATGTTTTGACGCGAGAACTGCTACAATAGCACAATTTTTCACCTTGAAATCCACATTTTTCCAGGAGAGGACCCCCCCCCTTCTTTTACTGTGGGATAAAGGCCCTGCTACATAGAGACGGTGAGATTGTCGCTGTCGTGTTGTTGTCGGGTCGGCGTCGTTCATTTCCTTTCTGCGTGCTACATTGAGAGTCGTTGCTTTGCTGGTGAGTTTAGTTTCCGCAATACATAACAGATGGCAGCCCAATCGCCAGTTGTGGTTTTCTTTTTATATTTGCAAAATTTTGTTGCAAACGGTGCAGTAAATACTTTAAAATAAGTTCAATACAAATCGTAGTGGACGCGAATAGAAACTTTTCACTTTAAATTGGCTCGTAATTTTCGTGGCGCATATATATGGCTAATCAAAAAACCGTAGTGGCCATCTGATGATCGCGAGTCGGTGGATTGTCGGCGAGTTGTCGGTGAAAGATAAAAGTTGGCCATCTCCACCGTCCCCGACAACAACACGACAACGACTCTGACGTCATGGTCACATTCTCCAATCAGATGGCAGAATGGCAACGACTGGGCACCGACCGACGACTCACC
>PNEQ01065032.1:0-12096 GCA_003012365.1 Medauroidea extradentata
AAGCTTCTTGATTGGCTTCACCAACGTGTCCATTATTGAAATTTCACCGACTGCGCCATGTAATGGTAATTAATAATAACGCACAATGATTCAATCGGATTCCTTTATTCTGCCTACATGCTCTTACAGCCATCCATGATTGCCGACTTCACTTCCGTTCCTGCCAACTTCCACATATCACAATTACCAACTTACTCTCGTGACACAGCACAAAAATCAAGGAAGAAAAAGAAAGAAAAGCCAAAGAGGAGGAACACATGGCTACTGTAGAAAAAAAAGAGAGAAAATTTGGAAGGAGACAGAGCTCTTGAAACTCTGAGAAAAGAAGAAACTATGAAAAGGAAAACTGCTGCAACATTGCTACAAGAAGCTAATGAATGATTGAGGAAGACTTTGGAAAAAGGAGATATTTCAAGACCGAGAGAAGAAGCTGGACTTGCCCAAGCCATTATTGAAGGCGTTGCAAAGCTGTAGAAGGAAGCATCTGCTCACAAAAGAAAAGCTGATTATTTACAAAATAGTTCGCAGAAGAAAACTAAAAGTGTTTTATTGACAGACTTTTTTCAGAAGTATAACAAGGAAAAATTTCAATTTTAACCAAGAACTATTAATTTTTCAATCACATTGTTTGTAAAAAAATTGTTCGTTCTAACTTAAAGATTGAAAGTTGGCAAAGAAATGAATTTCTGTTAATTTAAAGAAAGATTGGAAAGCATTAGGTTCTGATTCAAATGTTTTTTTTTTTTTTTTCAATCCAAATATTGTATTTATAAAATGTAATTCGTCTTTGTTTCACATTTCTTTCTTTCTTAGAATTTAAGTGCAAATTGTATAATGTGTACAATATTAAAGCTTCAAGGGTTTCTTTTTCTTTTTTAATGCCAATATTTTATTATTTAAGCATAATTTATCTTAATTTCACATTTATTTGTGAGCTATTGTCTATAAAATAAAAAAAAGTAAAATAAATGTAAAAAATTATCACTGAAAATATATTGGTTGTAAAGGGAATGTTGTGAGCAAAAATATTTTATAAACTAATGTTTTAATTTAATATCCTTAGTTTTCAGTGACATGCATTATTTATTTTCAATGTCAGAAAGTTAAATTAACCACACCATATTAAATTATGGAAACATACAGTATTTTTATTAATTTACACAGTATTCTTGCTTACTGGGGGGAAGTGTGACCATTCTTAAAAGTAATAAGCAATAGTTATTTATAGAAAATATTCTTGTGGCTTTTTTTGTGAACCGTTTGTTTTAGAAAGTTTAATTTCAATTCAATAGTCCTTAAAAGTTTCCTAATTTTATGCCCGAGGTCCCTAAAACACCCTAATTTCTACCTACCTGGTGGCTGGCAACCTTGTACAAGTCTTTATGTTGTAGATCACTGTTAGAGCAAAAATTAAAAATGTTTATAAACTGGAGATACACAAATTTATGTATATCCATATACAAATTAATTCTGCAGAAATACTTATTCATTGTTCTTCAGGTAATATGTCTAAGCAGGTAATTCGTCAAAATTGTAATACAATAAGTTTGTGCATTTGACTACAGTACCTTTTCTGAAATATATTTATTAGTCCAAAATTACTTGTGCACTTTCTTGAAACATTCCAAACAGTATTTTGATTCACCCACACAATCAAAATACTGAATGTTGTAACTTTCTGTAACTTTTTTTTCTTTCATTTTCCTGTCTTTGTTTCCTCGTGTGGGAAACATGACAGTACTTGTGCCCTTCTCTTGCACAATTTTTTTTTTCTAAAAATGTCGTTGGACAGCATTTTTCAACACACTATGGGTGTTGTTCATGGTGTAGGTGCCTCATGTTTGTTCTGAAGTTCCAACACTACCCTGAACGTTATCATTTGTTTTACACAGGTTTTCTGGAAACTCGTGTTCTCTGTAAGTTGACAAGAATCGTATGAGCATTCACGACAACAGCTCCTAGTACCATAATAACTCAATAACCACTTACTGGTACCATTTCATTGATTTGCAAAGTGGAGAGCTGTAGTTCGACAATTTATCTGACAAGTCAATTGCTGCCTCGTCTGTATTGTAGTCTATTATTGATATTAGTTTATTGACTATCCTGTTCCTGCAGCTGACTGGGACCACTTTATCACTGTGGTATGTAGACAACACAATATCTTTTGTCAGCCCATTTCCTGACTGTAATGCAGGGTGTCTACCGGTCACGAAAGTCTTGAAAGGGTCACGAAAGTCTCGGAAGAGTCACAAATTCGAGGTGGTAGTTAGAAAGGTCACAAAAAAAGTTGTGATTGCGAGGTTTCGATTCACAAAATTCGTTTAACGTTAATTAAGTTTACTGTCACAAATGTCAGAATCTATGTTGGCTGAAACTGCAAATGCCAATTGTTTTGTATTTGGAAGGAAAGAACGGACAAGTTTATAAATGTGTAATTCACATTGCAATAATTTTCTGCTTTAATTGGCTTGGCTTGAGACATGGTTGCAGCTATTTGTGATGTAAATTCACATGTTGTAGTCAATATATCAATTAAAAACCTATTAGTTGCAGATAATGCAAAGGATATGTTAGTTCCAAGAAAATTGGTTCAATCTGTCAAGTGCAATACAGTGGAAGATTTAGTTACGCCCAGTCGTGCCTTTTGCACAGTAGCTTATGTCGTGTTGAATTTTACGTTGCCCATGGCGGTATCAACTGTGTTATGGACCATGAGGGTGGGAAACGTCGCAACAAATAAATTGAGTGAACTTTTGTGTCGCACGCAAACTGTTATAAAATGTTCGCTTTAAAAAAAGGCTATCAATTGTCTGTGTTCTGCATTTTTTGAGATTAACAAACCTCCCAAACTAAAAACATAATGTAGTAACTAGGGTGACCAGTGACCTGGAAAAGTCAGAGAATTTTGTTTGTCAGGGAAATTTGTAAAAAATTCTGGAAGTTACTTAATTCTTATAATTACTTGTGAACTGTTAGATAATATTGTATGCTTTTGTTTTGCTAAGGGAGCGGAAAATTCTCATTATTTACAGCAACTAAAGTTGATGAACAAGCCTAGTCTGAACCAGTGGTTATTTATTTTAAGAAACTTCAGAATGTTCCATACTACTTGTCACGGAATTTCGATAGCTAATGAGTGACAGACCTCAGCTCAGTCATATTGTTCTTAGGGTGTCAAAAGGTATTTAATATATTCATTATATTTATTTAATGCATATTTTGTACCAATTAGATCAATAGTAACAAAATACTTTGTGTTAAAAATCTCATTGCTACCTGGAATATGTTTCAGTAGATCAATATCCAATATTTTGTAGTTAAGTGAAGTATTGCTTATCTGACATAAACGAGCCATCAGAACATAGAATATGTTAAAAAATAAAACAAAATGTCAAACTATATGTATTGTTTTACAACCAAACAACAATTAGTGGTCAGGAGTAACAAAAATTAAAATTCACACATGCTAATAATGTAAGTTTGTCTTGCCGATTATGTTTTTTTCTGTTATGGGGCATAGGATAATTCAGAATTTTGGGTAAATGAATGTCAGGTAAGCAAAACTATATTTACCGGTACTGTAATTAAAATTTTCGAAAGGCTAGTACAGTAGGTCAATTACAGAGCAGATTCGGTTGTAATGTGGTAATTTTATGCCCATAAAGTATGTATAATGGAATGGCTACTCCCAGTATACTGCGGAATAACTCTCCTGCTGTTAAGTAGTACAACTATTGTTAACAGGCTTCTGCTGTATTTGTACAGTATGTATTTATATTTTTCTGGAAAAATTTGCATTTTCTATTAAAATACCTGGAAAAGTCGAGGCATTTTTTTTTATCCTTTTTTGCTGGACGCACTGAGTAACTTTGTAGTGTGGTTAGTGTTATGTTTTATCTTCATAATGTAACTATAGTAGTAAAGTGTAATTATAATGGACCTATTTAACTGAGCAGTCAAAATAATGCCATGTGCTAAATTCTATAACAGGCTGGATAACTTATATAAAAAAATTAACAACAATAGTATTTGCAGGTTAGCTTATTTAAATGTTTTGTGTTAGTGAGAGTATAAATAAAAAAATTTTCTTTCCATTTGTTATCATCTTAGTTTTATTATTGCCATGCCTACTGGGTAATAAAAGGTTAAATGCACACTCTGTATTTTGATTTTGTGCGATTGTGCAAAGGTATCGCAAGATAGTCAGCAAAAATAATTTAGAAAAGTCACTGAAGGTCACAAAGTCAGATGAATCTTAAGATACCAGTCGACATCCTGTAAATCCTCTTATATTTTTGAACGACCATTTCACCCCTTTGGAGTTTCTTGCTGATAACTGCTTTTGGATTATTTTTTCAGTTTGACTTGAGGGTTCTCAACAAATTAGTGTATTTATCCCGTAGTTTTCCAGCTAAATCCATACTTACATAGTAGTTGCCAGTGACTATTACGTGTCCTGAATGTAGTAGAGTGTCACATAACTGAAGCACTACACTTGTTGGTGCAGAGTTACCTGCTTCCCAGAATAAATTTTTAGGTTCCATATGTAACCTTTACTAAAACGTGCTTTGAAAATCTTTACCACATACTTGTGTGTTTTCTGTGAACAGTATTGTTTCAATTTCAGTCTTCCTTTATAAGACTCATTGGTCTTGTCGAGACACTGTTTTTCCAGTTTAATATGTTCGAGAAAAATTTGGGATGAAAAATATTACAATACCCTGTCACACCTGTTTTAAATACTTAGCTTAAATTAAGAAAATCGTGGTTAGTTTTTAATGTTCCCAATATCACTTTTTTTGTGTTTACATTTAATTTTTGTGTTTTGTGGTACACTACTATGCAGTTAGTTAGATGGTGTTATTACCTATGCAGTATGACATTTGCATCTGATCATATTTATTAACTCTTTCGTTTCGCTTAGGGATAAAAAATTTTAATTATGCCAACCATTTTTTTGTAAATAGTTTATTTTTGTTTGATTTTAAGTGAGAATACCACGTACTTAGTGTTAGCAGAGTAATTTAATTCAGTGTAAAACTAAAGTCACATGTCTCTGTTTAGCATTACGGTATTTTATATATTCGACTACAGTGAATGTCGCAGCGAAAGAGTTAATGGTGCGTGCAACACGTCGGTTAAATATCCAACACTTCCAAATTGACAGTAATCTACCAGATAGCTGTCTCAAGGGGCATTTTATGATTGTTGGAACCTATGGTGGATTCGGCTAACTTGCTAAACTTGCAAGCATTCTTTTTATTTAATTTTAGATAAAAAAAAGTTTGTTTCTCTTTTAGCACATAATACTGGATTCATTACTTCAATAATGTGTTAAAAATTTTAATGCCTCTTTTGCTTAAGTGCAGCAAGAGTGTAAAGGAATGTAAGCAACATCATAGTATCAAATAGAACACCATTGTTGTGATTATAAACTAGTAGAACACAAAGTTCCTAATTTAAGCTGGATACATTCCAGATGCCAGCAAAGTACACAGTTCATCGGGCTGATGGAACTTAGTTTGCAAGATGACCAACCATATTTATTGCCAACCGCCTCCCTTGCAAGATGTGTCCTTTGCTGTACCAGCCATATAGCATGTCGTCCTTGCGTACTCTCACAGCCATCTTTCAAGTGACTACTGTATATTATGCCATTCGCACCCTCGTTCTTTCATGGCCCAACATCACCTCTGGCAGCCAATTTATGTGATCTACTCTAATCTTGCAAATTGTTTGTATTGGACGACTTGAGGTACCCGCTCACTGACGTCATCACGTCACGTGACAAAAGAGGCGAAGGGACGAACTGTGGGAAACAAAGCGCACCATCCGTGCCTTTCACACTGTGCCGTAAAGGAATCGGTGGGTCAGGCTTGTGTTTATAGCTGATAAAGTGAAATGGTTCAGTATGCAAAAGTTCTTGTTTTACAGAAGGAATAACATTCCGCGCATTTCCACGTGATCCGACACAATTTAAGCAATGAAAAGCGAAGGTTAGGTGGGATGATTGGTCATCTCTCGAACACCGGCGAAGCACACGTGCTCAAAATACTTAGTTTAAAGTGATTACCGAACAGTTCCCAGTGTTATTAAATTTCTTAAATAGGGATGCATTCGCAAGTAAAATTACTTTTACATCACCACAACAGTTATAAACGACTTTGCCGAAAATTGCAGTATAGAAGTGATATAAGTAAAATTCATTTTCATTGTTAGAAAAGCTGTATTTTTTAACTTTTTTTATTAATATTTGAAGTGTGTTTTAAAAGGCGTATTTTACTAATTAATTAAACACAAGGATTTTCTTTGAGTTACCCAATTTTAGTTCAGATGTATGAAAAAGTTATATAGAAATAAGATTTAACTTTTTGGACACTAGCCATTGGCTTTAAACGCAAGCTCCTCAACAGTTGTATTAGGCCTACATGCGTGTGAGATGCTAGTCTTACATGTAGACCTAATTAACTGATCAGTAATCATTAAACATTACATTTAATGTATTCAACGATGTTGTATGGCTACAACTGTGTTTAAAAATGCAGCATAAATGTTTTTAAATGTGATCATATTTTTACTAACAGGATGTAGCTTGAAGTATCATTTTCAACTTCTAAGACAATTACATGTTATTACACACGTTCCCTAGTCGCACATATTCATAAATGTACATATGTATATAACACGAAAATGTGGTCTATTTTTTTTTTTTTTCAAGTAAATTGTTTCATCAATTACTTTATTTATAATAATATAACTTATACAGGTGTAGTGAACTTTTAGCATATAGGCATACTCTGTTCATAATCCAGTTTCATAAATACTGAATAAAATACTATATAAAAATTTAATTAAATAATATATTTTTAGTTAACTCCCTAATTTGTACCCTAGTCAAATACTCTCCCCATGCTGACTTTGGCAAAAATTGTGATCAGAATATCAGTTTCAAACCAAACTAATGCAAGTTGAATTTACTAAATTATTTCCCCTTCTAGCTGATAACACATAATTTGTTATATTAAGGTACCTCATTAATACCAAACATGTTATAACATTAACAGCTATTTTAATATTTCAAATAAACAATTGCAAGCATATCTTATACTGAAATAATATATTTTTTTAACAATAAATTTCGTGTAGGCCTACTTATTAAATTTAAATAAAAGCTGCTGTCACCTATTCTATCTGAGGTATGCTTTGCCTGTTTATAACGAATAGGCCTACAGTATAATAATGCCGATCACTTTTAAAATATGACAACATTAATACTTCTTTGTAAATGCTAGCCTACTGTACTAGATGTGAAAAATGTGTAACCATGTGTGTACAACTTGTACACCAGCAAATATAGGGTCTTTTATATTGTATTGGGGCTTTACTAATACTTTAAGGGCTGACCGAAACATTTCCAGGAGACTGTAGGTACCTATGCTAAGGCAAATACTTTGAACTGTTAAAAATGTATAGGATTACAAAATTCAGTAACATTTTTGAAATGTCAAATTTTTTTTCCACAAACTAAGAGATCATGTTAAAAGTAATAAGTCTGTGCTGCAACTTCTCATTAAACTACTGTAAGAAAAGTGAATTTATTGTTGATGTTGTTGCCAGGAATTAATTTGCACGTAGAAAACGCAGGTAATTAATTTTACTGTATAATGTTTTGCGAACTTTGTTTTAAGCAATTTTATTATACCAAGTGAGGCCTACACCTGTAAACTTCTCAATTGTTTTTCTTATGGCATGTCCGAATTGGCAGATTTTGTAGACAAAACTATCACGCGACCCTATTTTGTATGTAAATAGGTTGGCGTATATTATCTATTTGTAGTTTGTATGTAAAGGATACAGACAGAACCATCTGAATTTAACGATAAAACAACACAAAACTAAGAAACTAGCAAATCGCCATGTCGGACATGGCCTTAACCCATGCCAGATATATTTCCTATTTACGCTCTACAATTTTTGTTTGAACTTGTTAAATGCAGTACGAATTTATCAATTAATATTTTATACTTACGTTAATGTGAGTGGTAAAAGCATGATCAACTCATTTTCTATGCGACAATCATACTCACTGATTTAGGCCTAACCTCAAAAGCACCACTCATGTTACGTTTTTCAATGAGCGATTCATATTCAATACTGGCATAAGTTGCAAAATACACATAGTATGCGTGTGTAACATGAAACTCATTACCCATTTCTTCACCAGTAAAATACACAGTTCTGTCGCACAAATGTATCTTTTGTCATGAATAAGAAGACGCTTCCACAAAAACAGCACTACAACTTTTGGTGGTTCACATGTCCTTGTAATACAATGACACAAACTAACTAATCTCTATGGTAAGCCTGAAACTTCCCAAATTCCCTTCAAAACTAAAGCCACTACTTATGTTGAAAGTTTTTAAAGAATTCAATTATTTCATCCACTCTAACTCTTCCAGTGGTGTTTCGTCCATTTCAAAACACGTTTGTTTACGTTGGTGTTTCCCACAGTTACCAGTAGCGCCTCTACTGAGTCTTGCCGTAACTACTAGGCTCCGCCTCTTTTCAAGTCGTCCATTGTTTTACATTCACAGTGATGAAAATAAAATTTTCAGAATGTATTTTACAATACTGAGCTAATTATTTTATAAACAATAAGTGTGTTAAATAACTTGATAGGTTAGGCAATCTAATTTGAATTTCAAACAGGTCAAAGAAATTCTAAGATAAGCTGTTAACTGACATGTGTCTTGCCTAGAAGGCCTAAATAAACTTGCAAAAAAATAAAAAAATCAGTTATGTAATATTTTACTGATGTAGGTATTGTTGAGTGTTGACAAAATTTAAATAAATATCACTAAAAAATCAGTTTTAGTAGCCTTACTATCAATCAGTAGAAAGTTTTTCATAGTTGTAAATAGTTTTACCTAGTAGCCAAGTAATCCAAATAGGCTAAATAAAGCTATAGCATACAATGAAAATAAAATACATATCCTAAGGTGTGACTCATTAAAGTTTTTGTTCCAGTGGGAACATTTTCTTCTTTTTGGATTTAGATGACAAGACCTGTGTAATTGTGTTGCCGACTCAGCTGTATTTATGAGAACTAGTTTGTTCAATGGGAATCATATTATTTTCTACCATGTATCTGTAGCATGAAATTATTCTAGATAATAGTGTGGGTTTGGAAATTCTGTACTTAATTAAAAATTTTGCATGTACACACAATACCTGTTAGTTAATTTTTTTTGGAACATCTGCATATTCACACTGCAGTATTTCAATTTAAAAGTATATGTAAAGTAGGTGGTTTCTTGGAGTGATACTATTTGGGCTTACTATTTAGATGAAAATCTGTCGTCACCAATCCATCGTACAGAAAACAACTTCGTTGCTGCTGATGAACCTTCAGTTACTTCTCGAAGCATTAAAACACCCACTCGCAGCACAAGATTGGCAGCATTAGCCAGTACCATAAATAGTTGGGAGGATGATTTAAAACATTGTCAGATCAGCAAACCTAAAGAGGTACGTACTTATGCAACATCTTGATAATTTTAAATGGTGCTCATGCTTAAAATGTTCATACATGCAAGTCAGGAGAGATTTAATGCTGAATTTTGCTTGCTTGTTTCTGTGGGAGTTTTTTTGGAAGTTACTTAATAACACTATGATTTTCTAGGTACCTACTATGAAGCAAGGGAAAGTTGCTAGTGGCTCTGAACGTAATGATAACAAAAATAACCGGCATGTAACCTGGGATGCCAATGTTGGTGGTGCCCAGAACAGAGGCATACCCTTCAAGCGCATGGGAACTTTTGGAAATATTGGAAATTCAGGTTCTGCCTGTTCAGTATCAGAACAACAGAAGCCTGAGGTGAGCAAGGCTATTATCTTGCCTAAGAAAGTTGCATTGGACCATGCAACTTTAGAATCATTGGTAAGTGATGTCATGAAGTTTTATAAAAACTGAATTCACGAGTCATTGCAAGGGCAGCTGTTGCCAATGGGCAAAAGGGCATATGTCCTACGAAACTAAATTGTACTAACCAAATAATTGTAAGCTTATTTATTTTGTTGAAGTTTGTATGTAATTGACTGTTATACTTGTTCACTATTACATATATCACAATGCTATAAACCATTCCTAATATTGCACACAAAATGTGCTTTTTCCAACAATTTGGAACTAGCTCATACATTAGGAAATACTGTAAGTGTAGTAGAATAAGGGTACAAGATGTGTGAGCCTGCGCTCTTCAGGTAATGTTATAGCAGGTCATTAGATAGTTGATGCATCTCATCTGCATTTTAAATATGGTAAGAAAACTTTGGGCTGTGTTTCAAAATATGCTTTAGAAGATACATTTTCCTGTAAGCGTTTTGTTAAAACTAGTTTTTAATTCCCAACTGCTCCAACATATAGTTTTTGCTACATGTAAGGGCTTATTTTATGGAAATATTTTAAAGGCAAAATTTTTATAAATAAAACCATAGGTTATGCAAGTAAGTAGAAATTGACAAAACAGTAACAACGTGATGCTGACTATAGAGCATCTCACGCTTAGATTGCAGTACAGAGTTATATGGGCTTTTGCTCTCTCTCTTTTCTAGGCACAGTAACTGCCATAAGCACTGTCCTTGTTTCGGCACATGTTGTTGTTAAAAATACTTAGATTTCGTATAGTAACTTTCACATATTGTAGAGCATTGAAACTCGCATCAGGTGATGTATTTGTTTTATCATTTGCACCAGTACAAGGATTTTTAAAAATTCAAAAACAAAAATTTGTACTTATACTGTTTTCATGCATAGTTAAATATATCACATAACATAAGAATTAATAGCAAAATAATACAATAATTTTATGATGATTAAGGTTGTTCATCTGGATGCAAACGAAAAAATCAGAAAACTAAGAACTTTCTTTGTTAAATGTATTTAATTTTTTTCTAACATTATGTGCATTTCATTACAAAATAAGACATTAAAAAGTTGGTCAGTGAGAAACTTTTTTTTAAGTTACCTGGGAGGTTTAAAGTGAGAAAGTTGTTCATAATGAGCTGAATTTATTTTTAAAATTCACATCACTACAATAGCGTTAACCATTCTTTTGTTTATAGTGCAAAATGTGTTGTGTATTAGGTTGACACACTCTCCTGCAAAACCAAGACATCTGACAGGCGCTCGAAGTTCAGTTATCTTTAAAGGCTGTGAGGTTCTGTGAGGATAGGATGATAAATAACATACAGTCTTCCTTTAGTCAACAGATGTTTTTTTTTTGTCCAGTGTCTTAAACTAGTCCAGGAGTGAATTCCTGTCTCGCGGCTAGGAGATTTGCTGCATTGAATGATTGATTTCGGAACAAGATTTTTTTTTTTTTTTTTTTTTTTTTTTTTTTTTTTTTTTTTTTTTTTTTTTTTTTTTTTTTTTTTTTTTTTTTTTTTTTTTTTTTTTTTTTTTTTTTTTTTTTTTTTTTTTTTTAAATATTTATTACATGGAAGGTAAAACATCCAAAAAGACACAATGTAGATAGGGGTCATTCCGTGTCAAATCAACCATGCTTAAAACCCTTAACCCCCCCCAATTGTGTGATTAAATTCAGAATATATTTTGTACACATAGTGAGATTTAATAATATATTTTTTTTAGAATTTTTAAAATACCATTTTGAGACTTATAGCCTTTTAAAAACCAAATTAAAAAAAAAAAAACAATGGTGGATACTTATACAAATGCCACTAGCTCAGCTCCTAATTGAGTTACAGATGTGTTTGATAGCTTGTTTAAAAGCTCTTGAAATGGGCTTTAATTTGACATGTCGATGTTGGTACATTAAAAAAAGTTTTTTAATAAAAAATTAATTTTAATAACAAAAATATAACAAAAGTAGTTTTTTTAAAAATGGGAAAAAATTATATTTTATGTATCAGACTTTAAATAGTACATCCTGAAAGTTATAGAGTGGGATCATGATGGGATCAAAAGTAATTAATTGTTAAAATGGTTAGAGTGTGAGTAAAATTATGATATTTAAGCCTACTTACATGTTACGTAAATATAGCTACACAGCGGGTTTGCTGTGAATGACT
>PNEQ01065033.1:0-12097 GCA_003012365.1 Medauroidea extradentata
GGAATAATAGATTTGATTTCTTTGTGTTTCAAGACCTGTACAGTTTGCTTACCTGCTATGCGCATTATGCTTAATGAAAATTGTTTTAACATGTTTAAACTTCTGGATCTACACACACTTAATCAATCTTTTTATTTTAAGTATGTTACGGGACATTTAGGACAAGCTACCTTGTGATTCTACTTTGCTGCTCTTGGTTCATGCTTACTGAATTGTTAATTGAATGGAAGTACCACAACTCTGCAGTTTTAGTCTCAACTCCAGCTTTGTTTATAACTATTGCGCTTAGTTCAGTGCAAAATGAACGTCTACGCGATGCAGGAGCTAAGCAGTACTGTTTCATAATGCTTTAAATTGTATCTGGCACTTACGCACTGAAGAGTTATGTATATCATTTATAGGTTATATGTCTCATGTGCAGTGAAAAATTATTCAATCCCGGCCTAATTTACAGTCTTTATCCAACATCTTAAGGTATAAAAAAAGGGCTTGTACTCACGTATCATCTTTCTTATACTACAATGTTATAGTTACCGCAAGGAGTCCTCACACAGCCCACGAAAGACATCCTCATGCAGTTCATGAGTGACATCATCAGGCAGTCCGGGGGAGATGTCCTCAGGAAGTACGCAAAGGGACGTCTATAGGCAGTCTTTCGGTGAGCTCAGATTAACCAACATCCTTGAAGGAAGTCCATAGAACATCCAAACAGGATGTACTAGGAAACAATGGGGTACAGATATGGTCGAATTAGAATTATCTATGGTTGTCCCTAATAATCCTTTAAGGATTACCTCAGTAAGTTCATAAATGTAGTCTTGTGCTAGATGGGCGAGAGATGACCCAAGAAAAGCTACCGGCCAACAGCGTCAAGTTTCCCACATACGAACAATTGGGGCTCGACTCCGCTGGGAGTCGAACTTGGATCGTCTTGGCAGCCCATTATATTATTATAACTTTATTATACGTAGTCCACCAGCGGCTTTGTTTGCGTGTGTTACTTGCAGCAGCGGAAATATACTTTAATATAAGGACCTTTTTGTATATCAGATTAGAAGTTCGGCTATCAAGTGTTGGGATAATCTATCTCTTAAAGATCCTAAAAGCAGTCATAAGTCTATCCCTGCCACTTTTTGTGACTTTCCCTGGGTCTCATTAATAGCCTTAGCAAAACAGAAATTGAGGTAGTATTATAGTCTCCAAATTATCTTTTTATCCAGTGCCATGTTTATAAATAATTGATCTTATTGTTGTGGGAATTTTAATTTTTATAATATAATGCTTTAAAGGTTAACTGACCATTTACACTAATGACACAAACATACGTACACAGGCCTCAACATTCAACAGATAATGGGTGATTTGCAAAATGATATCAACATACTGAGAGCTTAGCTCTCCAAAATAAAGTGGTATTAAATGAAACAAAAATAAAATGTACGTTAATGAGTAAGCCTAGTATGGCTGCAATTGCCACTAACGTGCCAAAGATTAACACTGTTATGATACACTAAGTAAACACTGTACAGTTTTAAACCTAATTATTGATAAAAACCTAACATGGCATGAGCACATCAGGAGCATAACATTAAAAGTAACACCCACCAAAGGTGCTAAAGTGCATAAGAAACTGAATTCCTAAATAATGCAGAAGGCTACTGTATTTCCCAATAGTACATAGTCATCTCACTTATCTACAAATAATACGGATGCTATGCCACAATAATACTTTGAAGCAGTTAAAATCATGTAAAATCTAGGTGTAAATACTGTACATAATCTTCCATACTTAATACCATCAAAAGAAGTGTACACAATAACTAACTCACCATCAGTTACAATGTCTTTTGATTTTAGTTCACATATATTGCGTATAGTGTCTGTAAGTGAGCATAAGCTCTTTGAAACGTGTATGAGGAAATAAATAAATCAAGTAGTTTACAAACGTTTAAAGTTAATTTTCTCGAACATGTTTGTCTTTTTGTTTAGACCTGGAGGCTCCTCAACCCTCGCCAGCCGTCTTGTGCTCAGGGGCGTAACTTTTCAATTTTTAATTTTTTAACCGCCGACTCAGTGCAGTGTTTCTACCGTGTAACCCAATAGAAGGAATTTAATCTCCAGAGACGCTTCACTGACTCAACCGTCTGTCGTGCTCAGTTCTCCTTGTGCGTATTTTTTATCGGCTAGTAAAATGCATTCGTGTTGTTTCTATATCATCCCGCGCCAACAACCACTGATCCTACCATGTATATTCCCGGTATGCAATGCCACTGTACCCTTACACCTTCCGGCATCCCGCCACGCTTCTGGATTTACAGCCTCACCAACCCCATACCTCCATACAAGTCACGTATACTTGATTTAAAAAAAAAAAAATCAGAATTGTACTACCGGTAAGCTGATAGCCTGCAAATTCACATACAATTAACATAAAACAAAGTTTCATGCGTGGCAGTGTTCGACAAAACTTACTATAATAATATTAAGAATACTATTTTCGTAATGTTTTGAAAATGCCTTGGTAAATGTGTGTACTGTTCATGACAGTATTAATTTTAACGCTCTAATATCCTGACATTTTTCATTGCGAGATTACTGCTTACATTAAAGATCATAATATAACACCTGTATTGGTCATGTCTTACGTACATGCGAACGTGTTACGTACTAAGCATAGAAAACATAAAATAAATAGCGGTGACCTCCTCCTAATCACAAACAACATTTTCGCCATCATGAGAAATGGTCGTCTGATGCGGTCGTCGTATTCCGTACGTCCAACTGACCAAAAATGCTTTTGGCGTAAGTGTATAGAAGCTACTGTTTCCGTTAAAAACGTACACAAATATGTTAGCAGCGACGGGGAAATGCCTGATGTGTAGGCAATACTAGGCACTCTCTCTCTCTCTCTGTCTCGTTGCACTAGTGATTTAGCCGACGTGTTTTTGTCTCTGTTTGTATGAAGTATTTCCTACTGTCAGGAGTTTTTATATCGCCACTAATATCTTTGTAATTTTAACACTGTTTTTACCCGTATAGTTCCGATCAAAAAAGCACTCAACCGTGTTCAAAACATCGTGATTTTATATAAAGCCATTTCCGACATTTTGCAAATAAAACCAAGTTTAAAACTGGACTTTGAAGGGCGTAAATCACCCTGACAAGAGGCGCTAACGGAAACTACTACGGATCCACTCGATAGCGAGTAAATCGGTCGGAGACGTCATGCGCTAAAGATCTACCGGCCCTCAAGATCTCAAAATGTTCAACTCGATCCCGGCGCCGGATCCCGTAGATGAACCCTGCTCGGGAGCAGGGCAGCCAGCAGCCAGCAGACGATACAAAGGAAAGCGCGCGTAATACGTAAACACTCCCACATGTGTACATAATAGAAGAAATATGTTGTAAGGCGGTTTGAATGCATGTTCACAGAAAATACTATATCGGATCGTAGTATTTTTGCTGAGCAAGAATTCTGGAGCGTTTATCATGTGAAAATGTCGCCAGAGTAAGTAATTCAGGTATGGAATAAATTATTATTACTAGTACGCAATTTTAATGCTACATACGTATATTATACCAGCACAATAGAACATTCTTAACTGTTTTAACCTGGTCTAATAACATAGGTCTGCCAGATCGGCGACTGAAATTACCGCTTCTGCAGATTTTGCTATATTTTTTTAAAAAAAGCCGCTGTTCAGAGTTACACCGCTCGTCAAGCATCCAATGACTGAGTATATCCGGTCACGTGACCAGCTCTACCGACTCAGTACGTTTCCGTAAGCACCTAAGTTGAGCTATTTTCCACAATGGTTAGTTTCCGAATAGCATGTATGGAGACATTCTCTGGTAAAAATGATTAGCTTTTTGTTGCTGAGAAAGAAAAACTGTATGAATTTCGAAGTCTGTTGTACGAGTATATTGCTTCGCGTTTAAGCATACAGCTGAAAAAAGAGCTCGTAGTTACAAACTAGGAAACACATTATATACTTGGATGGCGATTGGTGTTACTGACTCGTAGGTCTAGCTTGACTACTTGATGCGCCCGTGGTAACTGTCATGACCCAGTATCACATTGCTTGCATTCCCTGTCTTATGTGACACAACTCACCTATACACTGCCAGGCTATTCATCTTACCACCGATTCGTAATGTAAATCAGTTTTTACACGATGTAAGATACATGCAAAACTCATGCAATATGTCGTTCTCAAACTAGATCTCTTGCGAGAATTCCTCATGCAAGGTGAATCTCGAATGAAATCAGGAGCATGTTCCCACTTTTCTGCGGAAGGTCCCGCAACTCGTTTGGAAGGAATGATACCACTTTGTACTAGTCATGCACAGGTCACAGAGACGAGAGTAAATCATAACTCGGCTGTGCGAGGGGGAATTTGCCGAATCATAAAGTAGTTCTTAACACGTGGCCGCGTTGGCTGAGGGGTCAGACCTCTCGCCTCCCACCAAGGAGATCCGGGTTCGATTCCCGGCGGGGTCGATCCTCGGATTTTCGCATGTGGGAATCGCGCCGGATGATGCCGCTGGTCGGCGAGTTTCCCCCGCCCCCTCATTCCGGCGCTGCTCCATCATCACCTCATGTCACCCTTCACCAGCGCTATAGACCTCGATGTTAAGCGCTGACCAAAATCTCTCACTCACTTTAATTCATGATACATACCGAGTAACAGATAAAACATACGTAGTTACAAAATATGGGAATAAACTATTATTTTGATCGTATTAGTGTTTGCTGACAACTAAATGTGAATGATTTTATTGCGAAAATAATGGCTATTACAAGCCATAAACCATTCTCCTGCCAAAAGTGAACTTTATGCGCGATATGTATGTGAATGTTTCCGAACAGAAACGTTTTGATATTTTAACATGAAAGTATGCATGATAAATCTCATACAGTATCATATCTTGCGTCGCGTCGTGTAAATGCTGCTTAAGAGTTAATGGACCTGGCGTGTGAGAAGTGCTGTAACGTGGTACGTATAGTCGTATTTCATATATAGATACTAAACATGTTTCTATTGCGTTTATCTACGAAAAGAAAACACACTTCAAATAAAGTCCCTACTATTTTAAAAATGCAGTCCGATAATTAAAAACATGATTATCAAGCTCCTCAAAAGTGCTAAAAATGACTTTTTCACGTTGCTGTAGCTGAGAAAATATCAACCGTAATCGTAAAACTAAATCATAGGAACTTGCATTTGACTTTACCACATACTTTCCACGAATAAAATTACAGGGTCATCGCTTGAAGTCCCATTGAAAAACAGTTACTACGTAAACACTGCACGCTAGTTTAGTCCTCTGCGCCTAGAGGCGATGAGGTGTTTGACGCACGGGTTATATTCGACTTATCGCCTTCCCCGTTTCCGTGCCTCAAACGTAAAAAAAAAAAAGCTCCGGTCGACTAACTCTTAAGACATAGCATTGCCAACATTACCTCATTCTACCCAACTGAAGAAATATCACAAGTTTTGTTCAAAGGATTTCAGAACTTTCTTCTAATTTTCCTGAAAATCTAAAGAAATACTATTTTTTTAAATGAAGAGTATTTGTTTTGCTTACGTTTTACAGATTATCACGTGATACAGTTCGTATTTGCGAATCATCTTTACAACCTGTTGTTCGTAAGAATGCTCTCAGCAGTGATCGAGACTTAAGGAGGTTCCCTAAGTAGACTGCATTTGCTTATAGTAGGCGGAGAGGTACAAACTGATGGAGCACTAAGGGTGCATATGATCGGCTTATATAATACAATATCACTTTAACGTGCTAGCCTCTCAACTGGGGCGCAGTGCTGTACTTATTGTTTTTCCAGCTGGCCTAACCATAATATTTTCTTCGTCAGAAGTATTACTTAAATTCCAACGCACCTGTATGTTTTTCAAATCAAAATTAAATTTTTCTAGATACCGCAGTCTTGAAAGCCGTTTTAATACATTTTGCGAGACCTGAAAATCGTGTTTCGAACAAGCGTGGAGGATTACGGAACCAATAAAGTCATAGTTTGGATTTTTATCCGTACAAAATGAAATGTACGTTAACTAGTTTTGTCAAAATGAAAGAAAAGAGCAATCGTAACTCGCTGCAACACATTTCAAATGCAAGCAGAGAGTCCCTTAACATATCGAAATTCAGCATTCCAGCACAAATATGTTAGTCTACGTTTTCAGAACACGCGTGAAAGAGAATCGTCACTAATAAACTGCCAAAAATGTCTGTGTTGACTCAGAGAATATACTGAACATGCACTTTCGAAATCCTGACTTTATAAATGCTTTGCTAGCGTATCGTTAACCCATATTCATTGGCGTATCCTTTTGTCGCGCATTCACATTGCCTTACAATTCTCTGTATTCTTGATATTAGCAGCATCTAGTGGTGGTGAATTTTACGTCAATTTATGTAACCATTCCAATACAGACCATTATAGAGAAAGATCTCAGTAAATAAATTCATGCGTACAGACATACAAGTAGATGTATTTACAAAAGTATGCATGTAAACACTTTTATACCTAGGCAGAGCCTAAATCAACTTTCAAAGCACAAAATTATTATATAGTTTAGAGCTTTACTCTGTTAGCATTGCTTGTTGTACATAGCAGTGGAGATAATATGTCTAACTTAAGCACTGACCTATGTTACCTTGATCTACCCAGTGTGTATCAGCAGTTGCCTTACCTTTGTCAGCTCGAATGTGAGAACAGTGAGGTTACCGACGTCTACCAACACCAACACCACCATCATGGCGCTGTACACGGACGTTAGCATGGCTGCCGACCTGCAGATGGAAAAGTCAAACTAATTATATTCATAGACAATCCATTAGGACAAGCGATGACTCCGACAATTTTTGTCCTCTGGTAATTCGCCAGGTCGTGGATACTTAGAATGCGAGAGAGTCCCTTTCGAATTCTAAGTATGTATGGATTAATGTACAGTCCGCGCGCCAGCTCTGATTCCCTGGCGTGTATCAATTTTTCTTCTTAAACTTCATATACGCTACAGTAAGACAGTATCAAACATGTCTTAACTTACGACGTTACAATGGCTAGCATGTGCGTCTCTTGATATTGGGCCTCGTATTATTTATATCTATACGGGCGAGAAACACATATCAGCCAGGTACTCAGAGCTGGCACGCGGACAATACCTCTTTAGCTCGTGTAATTTAGTTTGGAAACTGTTCTCCAATAAACAATGACTTTCATGTGTGTGCGTATTGTTATGAACCATTATGTACAGCTAGGCCTTGGCAAGTAGGACATCTGAAGTAGCTCACTAACAGACAAACTCGGCCAAGGAAACATAACATTAAACAGGGCTGAATGCGGCAGCGAAATCCATCACTCCGGAGAGGTAACAAGCTGACACACCCGAAACTATAAAGGGACGTGTCACGCTTCCAGGTCTGCCTGTCTGGCTGTCGTCTGCTGTCTACTAGATATCATCAAGATGCACCAGGACGTCCAAATGCGTGCGCCATAACCGCTACAGAACACCAGCCTCAGCAACTAACAACTATTAAGGTGGGACTGTCGTCATAACTAAATTGAGTGGCTGAACAACTTAATTTACTATAATTATAATTGTTAAATATTTGCCTCCCTCCGCGTCTGCAGTAATTGTTATTGTATTGTTTCATGTTATATAAATCGCGGATAAAGTTCCTAACTTATTTATAATATTATTTACACGATGTCATCCCTAAACAAGTCTTAACTGAGCAACCCCTTAATAAGACTGGAAGATTAAACATAATCATGTTTCCCCCAACTTATGGTAATTTTCTTATAAAAAGAATAACAGTATGTGTCTATATAGGCAGGTAAGTCGTTAATATATACTAACCCAGAGAGAGTACAAACTTGAATAGAAATAATTAAGGAAATAAATATGTCCACACGTGTCCTTTAAAGAGGCCCAATCGTTACCATTCCGCAGCATGTCATCGCCCATGATTTTCACAACTATTAATGTTGTCAACACACCTACCTCTAAGTAAATAGCGGTCACTTTCAGCCACACAATTACACACAATTCCCCAATGAGCCTCTTTTAAATGACTTATGTACAGTACATTCATAAAAGTCACGCCAGAGTTTTCGGCGGCGTTTTTGACAGTGGATTGGTGCCACCAGAGTGTTGTGTGTATATATGCATGGTTACATGTATGTATGTGTATATACGCATATGTGTGTCTCTTGCTGTTGTGATGGCCGATAGCCAACCTTTTCACAATCGAAATCTAGAACAGTTTTTTGTCCACCAGACAAAGTCATGCTGCACTGTTCGCCATCTTTGCAGAGCTGCGAGTTCAACTGTAGTGCGTCAACGAACAACTGTTTAAGAAAAGCCTACAGTCACCCCACAATATTGTTATACACCCTAGATCACATTATATCTTGCCCACCTTAAAATGACAGTTTCAAAGTTAAGAGCGCAGTCTACTGCAATTTTCATCGCCATGTTTTTATTTTTATATTTGTACCGTTTATTTTATTTCTTGTTTTAGACATTGAATGTGACCAAATTATCCTCTTATAAAAATTTTTTATTTCACTAAGTTTTTGCGTAATGGCTCGTTAAAGACAAAATTTGCATGTTTCCGTTTTAAGGACTACACTAAAACCAACTCACTTACCAAACTCAAAAAATTCACAGTGAATAACGATGTTGTAGGCTACAAATTCAGTTATGTTTAACCACAAAACAAAATGTTTTTGTATTTTTTAAAAAATTAGTGAATTTTTAAAATTTTTATTTTAAGTTTCTGCAGTTTTATTTAAATGCAGAAAAATACAATTATTTATTTTTATGTACGTACGCGATGACATTGTAGCCTGCGACGTCTTCATCAGCTGTGAATTTTTTTAGTTTGGTATGGCCGTTGGTTGAAGTGTAGTCCTTAAAACGGAAACACGCAAATTTTTACTTTAACAAGCTATTACGCGAAAACTACGAGAGATAAAAAAATTTCATGCGAGCCAAATTTAGTCACATTTTGTGTCTAAAATAAGAAAAAAAAATATCTGGCACAAATAAAAAATAAAAACATGGCGATGAAAACTGCGGTAGCCGCGCCCTTAAGGCAAAGGGCCCAATTTCATCATTGGTCTAGTCAAGAGACATTGAGCTGTACAAAGATGAATGTACGCACAACTCCATAGGCACTAAGAGACATCTTCACCACATGGCAAAGGTGCCAAGGAAGAGGGGCGCATTTACATCCTGAATCAGAACAAGGTCATCTGGTTTTAGTTTGGTAGACCCGATTGTTCATTTCTTCCAAATTGCCACCAGCACAAAAAAATCTTGGTGAATTCAATGCAGAAGATGCCATCTCGACAGCTGTCTAAGCGGCACGCACAGCAGTGTAGTCGTTACAAGGAACTAACTGCTTGTGACGGTCCTAGAGCGAGAAAATGACTTGCTTTTAAAAGTGTAAGGTAACAGGGGTTTGTGGACACAGATTACAATATACGAGAATTAAGCACTACTTCAATATGTATGAGCATAGTATAGAATTCTTTATACGTGAAGACTTGAGTCCCAACTACTTTTCGCAAGTACACCTTTACAGATTTAACACCTGCCTCCCACAGACCTCCAAAATGAGCTGCTGCTGGCAGATTGAAATGCCACTCTACTTTCCTAATGACTGCTGAAGTGCAGCATGGTTCTAGGTATCTGAAAATTAGTCCTGTAGCTCTTTAATTTTCCTGCCAGCATCCACAAAGTTAGTCCCACAGGCACTAACGATCTCGAGGTAGCAACCACGTTGTGCAACAAATCTTTGGAGTGCTGACCAATGCGTATACATAGGGACTAACTACGAATTCACACACACATAATATATGTGTGAGGGGGAGGGAGATTGAGTCATTATTATATGCTAACTCGGCGGGAGTGAATTCATGAGCTCAAATAAACACTGAAACAACAATACAGCAATGGGCTTGTTGTGACACATGATAGAGTTTTACTCCCTCAAATGTGGATTTGGTAAATGTATCATTGGAAGATAAAATTTCAGTCATATGTGACTGAGTAACGAAATATCGTACACAGGCTACTGGTGTAGGGACAGACAATAGCAGAAAATTATGTTGCAAACAGAAAACCTTTTCATACATATCTAGGGGTTGGCAACACCTTCATGCTTAAAACTTCGTAACCCTTGACTTGAAGTGATTAGACATTACATGTAGGTGATCAGCATGCAAGCATTAATAAGAAAGTTCGAGTTGAGAAAAACTGCTAGTGCAAACTGTTTCATCAGATATCACGTTTTACGGGCACAGTTTAAAGCAATTTTCAACATCGTATATTTATTTTTATATTTGTACTGGATATTATTTTCTTATTTTAGACATAAATTGTGACTTAATTTTACTCGTATGAAATTGTTTTATCTGTCATAGTTTTTGCATAATGATGCATAAACATAAATGTTTGCATGTTATAGTTTTATGTTCGACACTAAAACCAATAGACATACCAAACTGAAAATAAATTACAGTAAATATCAACGTTGTAGGCTGCAAGGTCTCCTATATAAAAAACAAAAAATTTTGTATTTTAAAAAAAAATTGTTAATTTTTTTAAACTTTAATTTAAAATTTTGACAAAATTTTTGTATAGTAGACCTTGTAGCCTTCAACATCGTTATTCACTGTTAATTTTTACAGTTTGGTTAAAGTGGCGTCATAAGAGCAAAACTTAGTCACAATTTATGTATAAAAAAAACAGTATGTGGTACAGTTATAAAAATAAAAATATGACGAAAAATGCTGTAGACCGTGCCCTGAAGTTGGGAAGTGAGCTTGTAGTAGCCTGGGAGGTAGGCAGCCTGTAGCAGTACGAGTGTCCCCGTACATAGGCAAGAGATAACGTGACAAACATGTTGCGCATATGTAGCAAGTGAACTGTCGAGAAGTTACTGTGATCATGTACCATCATTGCTTTGGTTACTGTTGTATTAAGAGCCAAATGCTTACTACTCGATCAAGACAACAAGTCTTGCCGCAAATTTGCGAACTACTTGGCGAATTATTCACCACCGTGTGCAGCAGTCATGATGCACAACATGCACGGCCAAATTTCATCCGCACAGTTGGCCAATGTGTAGCCCAAGATTTAAGTGTGTAAAGCCTACTAACAGCGTGGTGAGTTGCAAAACAGTGCATAATTATTTAGTTTGCGAACAGCACAATATGTCAATATGATGTACGCTTACAATCGTAGTGTTTGATCAAATTAACTGAGAAACGAAGAATTAGAATACCGTGTTGTGAAGTACTAAGAAGTGCACCCGTGTTTAGTGAAGAAAATGTATTTATTTAATTATATGTATAAAAGAACATTGGCTGATTGAATGAGACTGGCTGACATATCAAGCTGCAGCCCGAACCACTGGACCTAGAATCGTGAAATTTTTGTGAGGGTTCCCCTCAGGTCGAAGGTGGTGAAAAGGGGTGAAATGTTTTTTTTTCTAAGAAAAGATGATAGAGCTCGAACCCGACGGCCTAACATCGAGTTATTTTCTTCAATGGGACACACACAAAAATGCATATAGCCAATTTCAGGATTCTTCGATATTTAACATTTAAGGGGCTGAAAATACATTAATTTTGTTACCGATTAAATATTAATATCTATCGAATGCTGTGCCGTATTATATACGTCACGACTTATATAAATTAAATATTAAAATGTTTTGTCTATTTTCTCATAAGTTTAGGTTCATTTTCTTAACTTTTTTTTATTGTCATTGATATTAACTTGTTTATATTATACTGTCAGTAATTTGGTGTCATTCAGTAAATTTATACTACGCTGGATGTTTCAGTACATTTTATTTTTCATTACTGTCTATCTTTCCTTCACATGTTAGTTATGAGTAGAGCCGATTCAGGCTGCAGTAACGTGTTCCTTGTTAGCCGGATGTGCGCGGCTACGTTTTGCATTCCTCAGCCGAAGCTTTGTTTCTTCTTTATTTTACTGTTTCTTCCTGCAGTGCGGACATTTGCTGTGTCAGGGTGCGTGTATTATGCATGTCCATCACGTGA